>VZTA01026834.1:69091-110217 GCA_013398855.1 Mohoua ochrocephala
GTCGGTTTTGAAGTTATTTAGGGAAAGCCCAGAAACAACGTACGCATAAAGAAGGATGCATCCTGCTGACATGTTCTTCCTTTTCCAGGAACTGACGTTCTCGTCACGTTGAGTGACACACACAAGGAATCTTGAGTTTTTAATAATCGTGTGAAATAAAATAAAAAGGGGGAGGGGGACTGCAGTATTTGGGAATTTGGAGAGGAACTTCAGTTCCAGTCTCAGAAGTTGTTTCATTTTGTAATTAGACTGCTTATTAAAATACGCAGTTTTAAAAAACTGTAGCTGAACAAAGCACAGAGCAAAATTCTCTTGGTTTCGTGAGGCAAAACTATGCCCCGCTAATCTATTAATATTCTCTGAGTGCATAAACCAAACAGTGGATACAGCTGAATCACTGACATCGTTTATTTGAAGATTCCAAGTCCTTTGCCAAACCCCTTCAAAATAGGTCAAGGAAATTACAAGGCAAGGGACAGTCGGTAATCAGGTAGTGAGCAGGAGAGCTGAAAGAAATCAAAAGGTGCAAAACAAAAGTGTTCATCCCAGCAGAAGTGTTCCTTGTCAGAGATGAGAATGTTTATATGCAATAAATGCCGGCTACGGGATTAACAAAATTGCAGCTATTAGAACTATTTATCTAGTTGGGATCAGAAAAAACCCTTGGGAGAATTTTGTGAGTGCAAATTAGTTGGATGAGTAACAAGATGGCAGATGAAATTCGGTGCTGATGAATGCAAACCCATGCACAGTGAAGGAAGTAATATGAACTCTGCATAAGCTTTGCTGTGTTAGGAATTAATTTTACAAATTTAGAAGACGTCTTAGCAATGTTTTGGACAGCAGAGTTGAAGATCTCTGGCTCAGTAAGCAACAGTTTGTGAAAAAAAGCGAAAGCTAAGATTTGTTAAGGATGGAATTATGGAAATAAAATGCATAAACAAATAGTTCCCCTGTTGCCTGGAACCACAGAAACAAGAAATTTGGGGATGATTACTGGAATGACAAGGTAGATGAAAAGCTCGTGGAGGTGTATAATAAATAGGTTGGAAATGTCTTTCTTCATCTTCTGGAACCTCATATATTTTTTCTCTCTTTGTATAACAAAGTCAGATGGCAAAAATTGGAAGCACTGTTAAATGCTCAGAAAAACACTCTTTGGACAAGAAGTAGTAATTGTAAGATCCTGTGATGTGTGGAGGAGAAGAATAAGTTCCTTCTTTTCACCGATAGATTCTTGCATTTCCATTTTCATAGAGGAAATACTCGCAGTAGTTTAAGGATTTGCAGGTTAATGAACAAAGCGTTTTTAGTTCAGCAGAGTAATTTTTTTCCAAATCCTTTACCTCAGATAAATTTATTTTTGGATAGAAATGCCATATGTAGGGGAATGACTTTTTTTTGTATTTGCTGTACTTTTTTAGCAGCCTGTGAGATTATGTATTTGCAGTGAGGTACCTGTTTGTTACTCAGGCTGAACACTGTGTTCATACACTGCCTTCTCAATCTCTTATTTAGTGCTCATCTTTGTGCTTTAGACTGGTGGTAGCCTCTTAATTTATAAGTCACAGTTTATTAGAGGAATTGTATCTGAGCATCTCATGTGATTAATAAATGTTCTTCCTGCTTGGAACAAGTAAAGCAGAAATCTTATTAAAAAATGACCGTGCTAATTAATGAGTGAGGTGCTTCTGATTTCAATCGTGCCTATAAGTAAATCCTTTTTAATACTAAACAATCTTGGTAGATGTATGCAAGTAAATTTGGGGTTCACAGTGAATTTTAGGAAGCAGCAAGATGCAGCAAATACATTAAGTTCATGTCTGAGCAGCAGAAGAACGAGTTTAAAAAGGCTTTCTGGCTCAAGTGAATTTCTGCCAACAGGTATTTTTCGGTTGCCTTCTCAATGCTGAGAATGGTTGTTATTAAAAAATCCACTGCCTGCCATGGCTACTGCTTACCCTTCTGATTCAAGAGTCTCACTTGGCACCATTGCCAAAAAAGCAAAGCATTGTGAAGATGCTGTCTTGAGGTAATTCTGAGATGCAGGCATCTGTTACTGATGACTGTTTGTATGCATTTTTATGGCATAGATGAGTTAAGCGTTGGTTTGTTTCTTAGAAATTTTCTATTTTGGAGCAGAAACTGGCTTTACAGCTGTGTCCGTAGGAAATTACTTTGGGATTAGTGTGACTCTGTGATACCTTAGATACTAGAGACTGAATTTTTGAGAATAATTTCTCATTATTAAAAATAAATGTTGTTCATATGTTTCTAGCGGATACAGGATTCTACCATTTGGATTTCTAAAAATTTGTATCCTAAATGGAAACTTTTTGTTTTTGGTGTGTGTCTTGATGACATTGTTACACAAAGGTATAACTAGTAAATTGAAAGTTTGGAAAAGCCATTGCTGCTTGATTTTGGCCCAAGGCTAGCATAATGTCTGCCAACCTTTGTTTCTTAATGCATTTTTTTTCATTTACTGTGTTTACCTTTGAAAATTTATTTTAATTTTAATTATGCTAATATTTCTTCGATGTGTATCTTTTCTAAAGAAGCTACAGGAACTCAAATCCTTTGGTTCTGGGAATTGCTGGGAGTGTAGCTCTTGCACACCTGGCATTAAGGAGATGGCCTTCACTGCTCAAATCCTTTTGTAATATAATAAGTAGATATACGAGGAGAGAGTGACCACTTCAGTTTTACCAGTCATTAATCTAGCAGTGTGTGGAAGGCAAAGAAACCATTTCACATAAAACTGGATGGAATGAAAAGATCATCCTGAAATACAGACCAAGGTGTTGTAGACCTTTCTGTTCTGAGGCTGAGGAAAGGAACAAGGTGGAACACATCAAGGAATATTCAGTCAATCATCAGACGATTTTGATAATTACAGGGCACTATTGCTCTGTATTTGGCAAGTGAAGGGGTGGCTGCAGGATATTGTTGTACAAGACATTCTGGCTGTGAAAGAAGAGAGATTGGTAACTGGTGATATCTGTGTAGGTCTGGTCATTGGGTTGTGCCTTCAGTTCCATTATCCTCACACTACCCTAAGAAACCCAGGATGCAATTGCCCTCCAGGGAGGGTAATAAATAAGACTGTTCAAGTTCTCAGGCTCAATGAATCCCTCTGTTCAGTGCTGTAAAACTGTATTTGATGTCCCCAAAGTCAGGTTACTTTTCAGAGTGTCTTTTCTGCATTTCACAGCATGGGTTAACGTATGGAATACTGTCACGGCTGGAATGTGTTTTTGTGGAAAGCAAAGCTTGCTTATCCTGGATAAAAAGCACAAAAGCAGCACCAAGTGCAGAGATTTGCCGTTAATGCTTAATGCTCCCGGTTGTTTGCCCAGTGCTCAGCAGGTGTAGTGTATCACCTTCCCTTTCCAGGGGCTGGGAACTGAGAGCTCTGAGAGTGCCCCATCAGTTAGCTCAGCTTTTCGGTCTGCAGCTGAGCTGTGTGACACTTCGTGTCTCAAGGAAGCAACTCCTCCGAGCAGCTTCCCATGCTCCTCATTAGGTAGCTTCACCTGCTTAGGTTGTCAGTAGTTTCCTGAAGAAGACACTGGCTCTGCCTCTGTGCCTAAAGCTGGATGTCTCCAAAACATCAATCCCTTGTAACATTGGTAATAACTGTAGTAAGGGAAGTTTTTCTGCAGGGAGGGAGGAAGTTGTGTCAGCATGTTACTGTCTCAGAGGCTGCAAGTTAAAAATGCAACAAACCAGAAAAGCTTACCACCAGCAGCCAGAAAACCCTTAAAAATCCTCCAGGCTTTTCCAAGCCTCATTAGGCATGGCATCAGGAGGAGAACTTAAGGGTGTGTGTGCAAGGGATGTGCCAGAACAGGGACTCGTGTGCACGGATGTGTGTTAAGTGTTTAACATCTCAGTTGGGCAGTACAAAAGCGTTGGTAAGTGATGGGCGGCAGCTTAGCTCAGAATTTTGGTGTTGGTTAAATGCATTTAACTAAGAGCATACAGGGAGCTGTGTTCGTGTGATAAAGAAATTCTTCTGCTTATAGAGCTGAATTCAATGTATGCTTGTGTGTGTTTAAGTCATGCAGAAATGATCAGCCTTTGTGACTTGCCACCTGTTTTGAGTTAGAGGAAATCTAAGGTTGTCTGATGGCACATATTTTCAGGCCTCATTTTCTTTGGCAAAAATGCAGGCAGGAGATGCATATTCTTGTTGTAAGAATACTGACTGGTTACATTTAGGCACTTTGTTAAATTCTTGTATACATTGTATTTAACTACGTAGCAAAACTTTTCCTTCTCTTCTAGAAGACAGAGCTGGATAATGTCTTTATGCTCTTGTGACTGTCTGAATTTCAGTTCTGTCATCTAGAACACTGATTTTTGAATCATGTTCAAATGAGAGTATCACATACTAGCTTTGATTCAGTTGACAAATTTAGGATATGAGAATGCATCTGTGTCTGTAATCTCACATATATCTGCCTTTTTAATCCACAGTGTTATCAACCTTTATTAATGCCAATATTTTTAAGCGTTATAATTACATTTTTAAAAACTCAATCCTCCTTTCTGTCTTGTATCAGTTTCGGGCAAGAATGATCGCTACTAAAAGCGCTCTGCTAATTAGAAGTAACTTCTCTGTTTAAATGCTTGCAGTGCCTTATCTTGTACAGACTGGTGGTTTGCACTGAGGTGGTCATACTGACATATTCATGCCAGTGGCATACTTTTGAGCACATACATTGCTTGGAGGATTAAGTGTTCCTTATATCATGGAGCTCTTCATAAAACAAACAAACAAACTTCAAGGTTTGGAATGTAGTCTCTAGTATCACATTGCCTATTTGTCTCTACTGCTTATGCAACTGCTTGTGCATTATGCTTTTTTAGTCAGAGGAATGTATGGTGGTTAATTTCAACTTTTGTTTTCAATTTATTTGCTTTATAAGTATAACCCAATTATTTGTCCTTTTGAAAGAGGAGAAACTAAAGATACATACACAAAAATTAGAACTATGCTTTTAGAAGTCTGCCATTAATGTACATGGCAGAATGTACTAAAAATTGTAGTTTACTGAATTTTCCCATATGTCTCTGTTTTTTATGCTGAAACTTGTCCCTGTTGCCTGGAGAAAGGTATATGTTGTGTCCATCATCAAAAACTGTGAAAAGCAGTGTCTGGAGGAGGCAGACTGCAGCACAGTCAGATTTGCAGATGATGCAAAACTGAAGGGTGCAGTTAAATGCAGACATGTCATTCAGAGCAACCTGGGCAGGCTGAAGGAATGTACTGACAGGAACCCCAGGAAATGCAGCAAAATTTTTTGTATGGGTCATCTGTGTAAGTTTATAGAGCTAAATGAAGCCACCCTTTGTGTCCAAAACCTTTCAATATTAACCTTTGACACCTGGTTCAGTTACCAATTCCATGATAAAGGTTTTGGAGCAGCTCATCTTGGTTTCTTTATTTTGGGGTGTGGAAACCCATAAAAGTGTCCTGCCGAGTTGCTGTCCTTTTTCAGAACAGCCACGCTCCATTGAGCAGCAGCTCCCAGAGTGTGGACAAACAGCAGCTGAAGGTGCCAAACCCTCTGGCTTCTCTGAGCTTTCCATTCAACTGCATCAGAAGAAGCGTGGCTGCATCAAAACCACCGCGACCAGCGGGTCGAGGGAGGGGATCCTGCCCCTCTACTCCACCTCTGTGAGACCCCACCTGCAGTGCTGCATCCAGCTCCGGGGTCCCCAGCACAGGGAGGAGTTGAGTCCAGAAGAGGCCATGGAAGTGATCTCAGGTCTGGATCACCTCTCCTATGAGGAAAGGCTGACAGAATTGAGTTTGTTCCACCTGGAGAAGAGAAGGCTTCATGGGGGGGCCTAATTGTGGCCTTCCCATACCTGATGGGAGCCTACAAGAAAGAAGGAGAGAAACTTCTTACAAGAGCAGGTAGTGACAGGACAAGGGGGAATGACTTCAACCTGAATGAGGATGGGTTTAGATTAGATATTGGGAAGAAATTCTTTACTTTGAAGGTGGTGAGGCACTGGCACAGGTTGCCCAGAGAATCTGTGGCTGATCGATCTCTGGAAGTGTTATCAAGGCCAGGTTGGACGGGGCTCTGAGCCACCTGGTCTAGTGGGAGGTGTCCCTGCCCATGGCAGGGGTTTCGACCTAGATAATCTTTAGGGTTCCTTCCAACCAAAACCATTCTGTTTTTCTATAAACTCTTGGCTGATAGGTGTGCTGTATCCCTGTGTAATTCTTCATAGAGACCCAATTTCACCTTTTCCTCTCTTGGGTCTGAGTTTGTTCTTTCACTTCAGCAGCTGGAGAACCAGTGACCAGCATGCCTGGTGTTGCATGCTTCATTGCTGATAGAAATCGCTGTTGATGCTAGTAAGTAGAGATTTCTGTAGCTGTGAATGGTTCCCATTAAACAGAAGGACTTTTCTGTCTGTTGGGTTTGACTGACTAAAAATAACTGATATGCAGAATTTATAGTGCTGGTATAATTTTTGAATTTATAATGCATTTCTGTTGGTACTAAAAAAAGGAAGTTAATTTTTCATCTAGATATACTGACCTCGAAAGTTGTGGAATGTAGTAAAGATTACAGCAAGATTATGACATTCTTAGTCAGGATAAATATGCACCATGATGGTTTTATGCTTTAGTAAAGTCTGCTAAGCCTTCAGCAGCGCATTGACAACCATCCAGAGTGAATTTTCATTACACTTATCCAAACAATTTTTATAATCTTAGCAAGCATACTCCATCTCGAGGTTTATTTAGATGAATAATGTTTCAGATTTAGCCGATCAAGATAACTGCTTGGGAAAAAATAGCTCTTTATGTGGAAAGATTGCTGTCCTTTTCACTGCTTGCCTCCGTATTTGCTGGTACTGGGCTCAGTAAAAATAACTTTCCTCATCACTCCACACAGGGTAGGTGTGTGTTTCAGAGGACCTGCAAGCCCAGCTCCCACTGAGTGCAGAGCCAATTGTAAGAATGCACGTTCTTCCAGCTCAGGGGAAATTCCAGAGCAAACTGGATAATCTCTGTTGTTTCTTCAACTCTTCTGGCTGTTCAGTGTTTTTTGAATTTTAACAGGAAACTTCCCCATTGCTGCCAGTTTTCCAGGATTCATCTGTAGGCTACCCCCTGTAGAGCACCGAAGGCATTTTGCTGGGGAAGGCATAACATGGCTTTAGCTTCTCTGGCAGACTTTAAACTATGCATGGTTCAGGAGATTATTTTTCTATAGGCATTTTCTCAGTTTTAAAAGAGAAGCATGTTCTTGGGAAAGGCTGTTGTTTTCAGGACTTGTGCCTAGAGGACTTTGCTGTGGTATGTCTAGGATCGCTTGGGAACATGGGAGGTGGCAGACCTGGATGGTTTTGGGAAATTGGACCATGTTGGAATGATTCTGCTTTCAGGCTGGTGTGCTGTCCTCTATTGGCTAACAGAGACTGGGGTTGTGACAGGTAGTGTTCGTTCCTGAGGTCGCTTGCTGTTCAGGACTCCAGATATTTGGGTATTCCTGCTCTTCCTGCTGGTGTGTGAGCTCGGAGACTCACCTGTGTGCCTGCTGTGCCACCATGGATCCTGTTGTCAGCTTCAGTGCTGCACGGGGCTGTTTGCATTGCCAAGGATAGATGGCTTTCCAAAATTGTAATTTGAATAACGAACAGGAGGCAGGTAGTGACATTGTAGATTTGAACTGTGCTGGAGACCTGAAAAATAAGGCATGCCAGTTCTATTCTGCATTCCGTAAAAAGCCTCTGGTAAAGGGGCCTAATTTGCATCTCCAGAGATGTCGTCCTGTTTACACTTTATTCGCAACAGAAGAGATTCCAATTCCTGTACTGTGAGTGAAGTTAAACCACCTGGCTGAGAAGTTGAGATGCTTTCTCTTTGTGTTCTTATATCCATGTTTTATTTCTTAGAGTTTTATGCCCCAGCTTTACTGCTCTGCAGAGCTTTGGTGATTGGTGGTACATTTTCTGTAGGAACAGAATTGTTGCATCTGCCAGAGAAAAGCAATTTAGAACAAGTGCAAAAGGATTCCATGCAAATAATGTGGAAGGTTCCATATGATACGTTTTTTGCAAAAGGGAAAACAGTAATTAAAAATACAGCTGTTGAAAGCAAATGCAACTGTTAAAAGCAGATTTATATTCAATGAAACTTGATAATGCTACCTAAGATTTATCAGAAAGATACGTATCTCTCTATTTGCATACTAGTTTCCTGTTATGGCAGGACCTTGGATGTGCTTCCTAGGAAAGCAGAGTAAAAATGCTTTCCTGGGCTGCGCAGGTGCTCTGACACTGGACAGCCACGTCCTTACACAGAGCTGTCCAGGCTTTGAGCATTCGAGTTACGCATTGACTGCGCCCTTGATGCTGTTCCTATAGAGTGGTCACTGTCCAGTTTCCATGTTAGCCTGCTTTAGGAAGCAGTCCCACCCCTTTTTGCCTGTGGGCAGGGGAAGTGATACTGGCCTGGGGCTGATTGTGCCTCGAATCCGTTGGGAAGTCTGCCTGTTGTGTTTCTAAATCTGGAGCAGCGGCACGTGCAGTATAGAAATTATTGCAGTGGTTTCTGCATTGTCAGCTGCAGCCTCACTGGGTTTGTTAGGTTCAGATATGAGCTCAATCCCTGGGAGACTATTCCCACAACATTCGCTTTCCAACACTCAGACTCAGGCAAGCTGTCTAGAACTGGGGTCGCTCTTGAGTGAAATTAGTAAGTTCCACCCTGGGGACAATGTAAAAGTTCTTCCCAAATGGCAATGGTGGTGTTGGTCTTATTGATCTATAAGAAATTTTGTCATCAGTTTGTAACCTAATGGGGTGAAAAACAGAAAACTTGAGTTTCTGAGTAAAGCTGAAGGAGGGTTGTTTTTTTGTTGGTTTGTTTTTTTCTCTTTTGTTTCTGGGCTTAGAAAGGAACGTAGTCAATTGAATTCACATCTGGTTGGCTGATTTTCTTCATGGAAAAACTCCAAATTCATTGTGAAGATTAGAGTAAGCATTTATGGGTTTTCAGGATTTTGAATGGAATTTGAAGTATTGTGTTTTCAAGCAGCGGACAAATCAGTTTTCTCATAGGTATTTGTTCATGTTCTAATTTTGGCATTTCTTTGTCTATTTTCTAATTTTAAAAATTGTTTTATGCTTCATGTTGTGTCTTGGGATTTCATAATGGGCTCACTCTTTTTGCAAAAATGCACACAAATTCATTGAAGTTCCTCATGACAAAAAGTTCTCATCTAAAAATGGTTGCCAAGTTGTGTTGGAATCAACCTATTTATCAAAAATAAGCTGCTTATTAGTGAGAGTGGAATTTGCAAATCATAAAAAATTGATGAGTGTGTTAATATGCACGATTTGCTTTAAGAGAGTACAAACACGCTATCGTACGGTTGCCTTATTTTCTTCATAATAATGGTTAACATGTATCTGAAAGAGGTCTCGTGGGCAGGATAAAGAAAAATTGGTTAGCCTGTGAAAAGTGCTAGCCAGCTAAAAACATCTTTACTCTCAAAACTTTATCAATCCCCTCTTTTGCATTTAAATTCATAAATTGCAAATTATATAGGTTGGGGGTTTTTTGTGCAAATTCCTCTGGAATTTTAAATGTCCAGCATTGCAAAACTTCAGAGTTTTTATGTAATTTTGGCTGGACGTTATTGACTAGTTTCTGGCATATCTCTACGTCTTTATTCATATCTATTTCCTATAAGTGTACTGTTTTCCAAGAAGCTCAGATACTGGAATCCCCGGTAAACTCTTCTTGATCTTCTTTGTTTGAAAACTGAAATTTTTCCTTAATTACGATTGTTTCAAACTATCACCTCACTTAGATTTTTGTGCTTTGTATCGTAGATATTTGTTGTTTTAAAGTGTAAGGTTATATAGAAGTTGTTGTCTGGTCCATGCATCTCTCTGCTTATACAGTAGCCAAAAATTGTGTTTGAACTGGTGCTGTTTCATGCAGGCAGACCAGTTAGGCCACATTATTTCATGTCAAAAACCAACCATTTGACATCAGATTGATAAAAATATCGTAAGTATCTTCCTAAAACAAAACAGTTGTGTGCTAAGGATACGCGAGAGTGGAATGCAGGTGTTACTAATGTACTTAATTACTCATCTTGATAATTGTGGTGCAAACGGCAGCCACGTAAAATGATCGTGGGGTCATTTTTGAGGTTTTAATTGGTTGCTTGAAGACTTGTTGTTTATTCTGGCTAAAGAGTCTCAGAATCACAGAATGAGTCAGGTTGGAAGGGACCACAGCGGGTCATCTGGTCCAATCTCCCTGCTCAAATAGGGTCATCCCAGAGCACATGGCACAGGATTGCATCCAGATGGTTCTGGAATACGTCCAGTGACAGAGACTCTGCAGTCTGTCTGGGCAATCTGTTTAATGCTTGGTCACTGCACAGTAAAGAAGTTCTTCCTCATGTTCAGGTGGAACTTCCTCGTGGATCAGTTTCTGCCCGTTGCCTCTTGTCCTGTTAAAGAGGATACACCTTTGGATGGGAAGTTCATTTCTTAAAGAGTCCTGACGACTTTCCGGCTTTTTTCAAACTATGTTGTCTTTGGTTTCAGCAGGAACTTGAATATTGTCAACAGCTTGTTGCAAAACACCTGTAGACCTGAAATCTAAAGACTTAACTGAAGAAAAAGTTTTTCTGCCAGTCCCATCTGTTTTTGTGAGGAAGACTTGAGGAGGTTTAATTACTATAATATTTCTGGAGCTTTTCCCCCAAGTCCTCCATGCACATCATACAGTCATTGTTTTAATTTCTCTAAAACTCTTCAGTTAGCCTTGTCAAAAGAGAAAAACCCTCATGAGATTTTTGTTACCGTATGTTAATCTAGAGACAGAGCTGCCCCAGTCACTTATGTGATGTCTTTCTAATTTCTTTTTAATTTCCACCCTGTGTTGGGAAAGAACATCTCCAGACTTGTTTAGACCTTGAAGTGGTTCAAGGAGGATACCAATAGAATGATGCTGTGCTGGATTGATGGCCAAGTCCACGTTGTGCAAATTCTCTGATGTTGATCTGGTGTCTCTAAAATGTTGTCACCATCAAGCTATCATAGTTGATTAAATGAACTTAAAGAATCATCTTTTAAAATTTTTGTTTTCATTTTGCTTAGAAACTCAAGCAGACATCAACACAATCAATTCCTTTTGGTCATGTTTCCTTATTTTTTTCCTCATTGTTCTGTGGAAATGTGAAGCTTTTATTCCAATAGAGGTAATCTGTTTGTTTTATGTTACTATACAAAGACAGCATTGAGGTGTGATTAGTGCTGTAACCTTGTTCTAGAAATGGTTGTCATCACTTTGTCCTACAGTTCTCTCTTTAGAAGGCCTTTTTTTGGTGTGCATTTTTTCCTCCCTTAAGGTAAGTATTAGAAAGTCTTAACTTTCTATTGATTAGAATCAATTTTACTTCAATACTCATGCTGAAGTAGCGAATCCCTTAGAGATGATCAGGAATGGGGTAAGATAGCTGAAGATCCTGGGTAAATCTAGATCATCGTCTCCTACTGCAGCCTCTGACGTGTTGAAGGCCATTGTGGAAGGGTCAAAAGTCACTTTCTTTCTGTAAATTGTTGTTCCTGATGCAGGAGCAGTTCCCTAGAATTGCTGTACTCAAGGCTCATATCACGACGTTGTTTTACTGAGATTTGACAATTTTAAGTCTGCAACAACTTTGCCAAATCTCAAATATCTATGACCCAGTTTTTCCATACTACTAATATTGCCGAGTTTTCTGCCAAATGAAAACATTTTTAAAAGAGTGTCTGCTCAGCATTTCTGAGGATCTGGCCCTGTGACTGCAGTGTCCAGTTGTAGCCACCAGGGAATATCTGTAAGAATTGTCCTCTCAGCATCACACAGAAAATTGGCGGCAGGGGCGCAGGGTCATGTGCTGGTTCCCAAGGCAGCAGTTGGTCACTTGTGTGACTGATCAGACACGTGTTGTTTTACCATACAAACGCTTCCCTTGATTTATTTTCTGCTCACGATTGCCCACCCATACCTGTTTTCCTCCTTTCTTAGCGGCGATGAATCTTCTTTGGAGTGTTTGCATGCTTGGCACTGGAGTTAAGAAACCACCTTTAAGTGTCAGCAGTGTCAGCTCTCAGCAGGAACTTCAGTGATGTACAGGAAGCTCAGTATGTATTAAATGCCAGTGTTTTGTATCCAAATCACTTCACCTCTTCTTTTATCAGATGATATGCACAGCTTTTCCCTGCTCCTTCACTTTTCTGAAGCTTCTTTTGCTCATTTACAAGTAGCACATTTACAGGTGCTGAACTTGCCAGTAAAATTGGTTTGCTAGGCAACAAGGAATTGTGAAATCATCTTTATATTCCATCTGAATTCACTAATTTCTATAAAATGTTTCTAGTAAAATCATTAGCAAGTGGAGGTAGTCAGTTGTTCAGGGAGTTGAGTAATTTTCCACTCCCAGCCTTCTGTTACCGGGAAGTAATAGTATCAGTTCATACCCTACTTTCTAGAGTTTGGAAAAGTTTCCAAATCAGTGGGGAAATATTGGATTTGAAATAGTTCTCTGGTTTTGTATGGCTTTCCGATATGCTGAAAGATGCAAAGTATGTAGCTGAACATCATCTTGTCTCCTTAAACTTGTTTTGAACTACAGTTGTGAAATATTAAAGAAAAAAAGTAGAAAAGGGGGGGGAAGACATTTTATGTTTCTGTAACGGTTTTAGAGAAGTGCCAGCCATTAGAGCAATTGAAAACAGTTCTTGTTGCATTTGAGGAGTGCAATAGGTCGATGACACTTCGCATGCAAAGTTGATTAGAGAAAACGTTAAGTAAAGGGGAAGCATTATGGTGCAACTTTTAAATGCATGCTGAAGATACGTTTAATGTTACTTGAAGATTTATAGCTTTTTAATCCTGAGAATATTGGCATAAATCACAAAGCATCATTAAATGTGCATTTCGCTCATGAAATGTGTCTGGTAATTACCCAGCTGTTAGCAAGTCATGGGGTTTATAGAAACGAGGATACGATCCAGGCTTTCTGTTTAGCATTTTTTTTCCTTCTAGTAACTTGTTTTGCAAAATGTTGAGTTGCAAGCTGTCATTAATACTGGACACTTTTTAAAGGCACATATATAACTCACAGCATCAAAAGATGTATAATTTATACACCATTTTCTCCCTCAGCTATAGAGTTTCTACTTCACTGTGGACAGAATGTAGACTGTTAGAAACTTGGAAGAGTTCCAGTCAGTGTAAAGATTCCCAATTTTTTTGTTTCATTCCTAATTTAAATCCTTTGAAAACCAAAGTAGTTACTTTTGCAAATTTCTTCTTTTCTACTGTTTTATAAGCAAGACGTTGTTCTCCATCTTTGTTTTCTGCTGTACTTTTTACTTTATCCTTCAAGCACAGCTGGATTTGCTGTGTAAGCTGTCTTGGTGGCTGGTGCTGTGCAGTTGGAAGCAAAAGGAGAAAATGGGCAGTAGAATGACAGTTTTGAGGAACAAGTGGGCCTGAAGAATATTAAGATCAGAAGAATAGCCCTAGTTTTAATTGTAACCACATTCATTGGCTATCATGCTTTAAACATCACTGCGTCTGGGGATTTAAATCAAATCATGCAGAAATAGATGCATTTTAGTTTAGAGAAAGAAGAACTGGGGGGTTTTTTGTGTGTGTTGTAAGACAGGAGCTGCTGACATTGCACTGGTAGCTGTGAATACGCTGATAGAATGTGCCACATTCTCACTGTTGGGATGTTTTGTTACATTTTTACCACCAAGGAAATCAAAGAAGTGAAGAAAAGTCTTTAACAGTGGAAATTAAAGATGTTAGTGAAGTTATTTCACCCAAGAATATTAAGCAAGTGGTCCTAAAAATAGAGAAGCCTTAAAGCATTTAGCTGAGCACGAGTGCACCTTACTGAATGCAGAGTCACCAGAGCAGTGGAAGAACGCCCGGACTGTTCGAATCCCATCCTGTCATTCCAGAAGTTGTAATCACTGTTATTACGGTTAGAGGGTGCGGTCAGTGCTTCAGGCACGAGCTCACGAGTCACACTTTGCCGTGCCAGTTCTGTGGAGATGGGTTTGCAGATGTGTGAAGCATTAGGCAGTTTAAATCGTACATAATTTTGTTTTTAACGTGTGTTGGGAGATCTTTGTCTTGTAATCTACAACTAAAGAAGTACAAAATGGGATGGTGTTTGTTCCTTATTGTTATGATTTTGTATTTAGGGGCTTTTCTGATTTTCTTTCTGCAGCATACCGATTTCACTTTTACCAGATGAGAATTCTGTCAAGGAATTGTTCATCTCTGAGGCTCTTTAGGGTAGGATACTCAATATATGCAAAGAAACATCAAATAAAATTTACAATAGTAGAGGGAAAAGATGACAATTCCCTCAGAACTGAGTTACGATTACAGCCTTGCTGTCTCTTTGTGCTTTTGGGGTAATGTTTTTTTTTGGAATGGCAGCTTTCAGTGAGACGTGAAACTGAGATATGCCCATTTTAGGCACTAAAGACCTGTCCATGCAAAGGTAGGAGTATTATCCACTTTGTTTTCCTTAAATTTCTTTCTTGAGTAATCGCATTCTGCCTACATTTTCCCAGCAGCTTTCCTGTGAAGTGTGTTGTGTCCAGCTTTAAAACAGTTTTGAAATTCCTGAATTGAGGAAAAAGTTTCTAGAAGGGCATATTAGTTGCTCTTCGTGAATGGGACACCACTGAAGTGTCTGATCAAAGTGAGCACTGTTGAAACTCAAGCTGAATTGGATTGGAAAAGGTAGTGAAGAGAGTTCTTGAGCTTTCCACATGGCTACAAAAAAAATGAATTGAAGAAAATGAATACCTGCATGAAAAAAAAGAAAGTTATTCTTAAGTGTGAACAATCGTAAGGGCTTGTGAAAGAGGTACGTAAATTCTTGGTCTAGTTTTTTAAATCTTGGCACGGCTGTGTAAGAGATAACACAAGAAAGGGTTCTGCAAAGGAGCAGATATAATTGAAGCAAAGAAAGTTGCTGAGCAGGATTTTTAAAAGAATCAGTTCAAATTACAGTGCTTTAGTTCCTCAGTATAGTGAAGAACTTAGGTAATTATAAATAGAATGTAAAAAAAAGGTATTTATTAGAGGTTATAAAGGAAATGGTGCAAGATAAAGAAATTTTAGTGTCAGAGGTAAGTGAAGAATGGGTCAAAAAATGTGAGTCAGTGGTGACAGGAAGAGTAGTTGGTCAGCTATGGCAGAAAATTACATTTTCTTGGGGGTGGGAATACCAACTGAAACAGACTGTGAATAATGACTCAAGTTTTGGTCTGCCACTCAGTCAGTAAACACGTATATATATCCAATTCTTACTCTGAAGTGCTGATAGATCTTTGTACATTGCTTTTTTTTTTTTTGATTAAAGATAATGAAATACATGACATGTCTTTGACCTTTCCCTTTTTCCCTAGTGTTGCTTTTTATCTCGCTGGTTTTGAACCATAAGACCTCTGAATCAGTTGGTGCATGGAGAGCAGGGGATGTCAGGTCTGTGGCTGGCAGCGTGGAGGGAGCTGTTTCACAACTTTGCTATTACATGTGACACTTGATGGCAGCTTCTGTGACTCGGAGGTGCTGCTTAGCTGTGGTTTACAAATGAAGAACACCAGTCTGTGAGCGCTCCCACAACCTCCAGTTCCAGAAAACGTTGCCTAGATCCTGGCAGAACTGTTCTCTCTGTTCCCTCTGCCTCATTTTGTTCTGGTATTGTGGTATGTTTTTCTTTCCTGTATCCGGTGCTCATCCGCTTAAGTCACTTTTTTTTTGTGCATTCACTGTTTAATTCAATTTTTTTTTAGAAAAACAGACATACGGAGGAGTGTTTTTAAAATGCATCAGTTGTTCCATGGTAATACCATGTAATATTCTCTGGTTTCGTTATGAGAAGTGATGGAGGAAGAGAGCTTAGAATTTTGATGATGTAGTAGGTTGTGGTAATTGCTTGGGTAAGGTTACAAACACTTTGAGTAGGCTTGTGTGCCAGCCTATCTTTCTTTGCTGTAATGGATTCCTTTCCATATCTGCAGGGCACAGAAAGTAAAACTGGGTCTTTAAAAACACTGCACGGTAACAAGTAGGTCAATGCACTTGTGCAGTTTTCTTTTGAGAAGTCCCTCCCCAGGTGAAGGACTTGGCATTTCCCTTTGTTGAACTTGATGAGAACTTCTTTATATGTGAATTGATTCTGGTCACTTTTTAAACATCACCTCCTAAAGGGCACCAGAGCAGCAGTTCCCAAATGTCACAAGTCAAGCAGATGAGGCAGAAAACTGGCTTGGCTGAACAGGGATCTTCTCTTGGAAATAAGGCGGAAAAAGGGAGGTGACCTTGCTGAGTGGAAGCAAGGTCAGGTGACATGGGAAGAATGCAGAGCTGCTGCTTGCCGCTGTAGGGAGAAAATTCGTGTGGCTGGAGTTGAAGCTGGTCAGAACTGTGGGGGACAATAAAAAGAGTTTTTTAAAAAACATTAATGGCAATAGGCAGTGTAAAAATAACATCAGCCCATTACAGGATGAGGATGATCACCACAAACAGGGCCATGGACAAGGCAGAGGTGTTTAATGCATTCTTTGCCTTTGTCTTCAACAAGGATGATGGACTGAGGGAGGATGGTGAAGGGTCTGGAGGAGGAGCCATTTGAGGGGCGGCTGAGGTCACTTGGTCTGTTCAGCCTGGAGAAGAGGAGACTGAGGGGAGACCTCATCACAGCTACAACTTCCTTGTGAGGGGAAGAGGGGCAGGCACTGATCTCTCTGGTGATCAGTGACAGGACCCGAGGGAATGGCCTGAAGCTGACTCAGGAGAGGTTTAGGTTGGACATCAGGAAAAGGTTCTTCACCCAGAGGGTGGTTGGGCACTGGAACAGGTTCCCCAGGGCAGTGGTCACAGCACCAAGCCTGACAGAGCTCAAGAAGCGTTTGGAGGGTGCACTCAGGCCCGTGGTGTGACTCTTGGGGATGGTGCTGTGCAGGGCCAGGAGTTGGTCTCGATGATCCTTGTGGGTCCCTTCCAGATCAGCATATTCTATGATTCTATGACGTATTCAACAATTGAGCTCAATTAAAAAGAAATTAGCACATAGTTCTGGCTTTACATGGAGAGTTCTTTTTGTTCTGGGTGAAATGTAGTTTACAAAATGAAGTACAGTGACTTTCTGACCACTTTTAGAAATGTGTAGGCCTGTGTTTATGTAGAGCTCACTGGTGAGCTCTACACCAGTGCTTTCATGCTGTGGCAGCTAAGATTTTTAAGGACCTAGTTAGTATCCTAAGTACCTGGGGGGTAGGGAATACTCTTTCCTGAAGAACAGTCTGTTGGTTTCTATTTTGGTGCATATCTGTGCATAATCAAAAAAATCATTCTGGCAATCTACTCTGAGTTTATCTGTGTGGGCCAAAACCGTTAGATAGAGTATCTACTGCCTGCTACGCCTTTTTGTAAGAGAAAGAAAGAGTTTCTTAGGTCGCATGGTGTTGACTAGGAAATATGGGAATAGCAGGAAATTTTTGTAATGTTTTACAGGGTCCTTGAATCCCTAAATACTCTGAAAGATTCCTTTTCTTCTGTGCTGCTGGAGGTTGTGCGTAGGACACTGTTGTTTGCTGTTCAAGTGTCGTAGGTCAACACATGTTTCCTGGTATGCAACTGTTGAAAGGGGGGGATTTTGCTTGTTTTTTGGTTCTTTTTTTTTCCTAATGTAACCCATACACACATTGTCAAAGCTCATCTATTATTCTTCTAATGTTTGTCCAGTACTACATAGTTATTTTCAAATTTTCACTTGATTTGTTTGGAGTTTACAGCGAATACTTTTCATATTATTTTTCTTTCGTATGATCTGTTTCATATTTGGGAGACTTAGGAATGTAGGAAACATTGATGCACCAGGAAATGCTGCCTGCAGTAGGGTATTTCTGCTCATCTTGTATCATTTCTCCTGAGACAAGTGAATGACTGTGCTAATATTTGTAGGCAGCTTTGCAGTCCTTGCTGCTCAGACGAGACCATCATGTCTGAGATGTTGTCATCGTCGGCGCTTACACCGTGGTCATCATCCTGCCGACCTCGGCTGTGTCTCGGAGCACCATTTCAGAAACTTCTTCCTGAGAAACCAGATTTTAGTTTTGCTGTGGCCTGCTAGATTCAATTTTAGTGTCACTGTGAGGGTATTGCTAAGCTATATGTTGTTATTTGTCTACTGAAATGTTACCAGGCATCTTCTGGTGTTTAAAGCAAAAGCTTCAAACTTTTCATGGCCTTGTAGGTGTCAATGTTGAACTACTAATGCATTTTAGACCTTGGGTTTCAGTCTCCTTTCAAACTAGACCATAGCAGCAGTGGTTTGCTTGGCTGTGGGTAACTTCAGACAGATTCAGAGTCTTCTAGAGATGGCTTTTGCCAATGTATTAATATTTTATTTTAGATGAGGAGAAAAATAAAGGAGCCAAAAGTAGTTCAGTGTTTCACTGGAACAGTGTAGAATTTATTTTTAGTAGTTAAGAAAAATCCCAAACGTTTTCAGGTGATTTTTATGTTGCCTGTATCATGAAAGAATAAGTAGTCATTCTTTTAAAAGAACATGCTGTCCTTTTGGATAGCTGTATTGCACAAGTGATGTCTAAGGCAAAAGTGTGGGGTTTTTTTCCTTGTGTTACTTTTTATTTTTCCTGCAGATGGCTTCCTCTTGGGTATAATTTGGAATAAAATTCAGTACTGTTAAGTGTTTTGGCTCTTTATTTTATTCAAATATGTAAGACATTACAGATGCCTTGAAATATTTCTATTTCCTCTGTTTGCTTATGGGACAATAGAAGGGAACCCCCCATGGTTGACTAGTGTTTCTATTTTTATATATAGGAGTACCACTAATATTTGATTAATTCGGGGAAGGAAACATGTTAGTTATTTAAGTTTTTCAATGAGATTGTGATCTTTACAATGTAATTTTCCATGTATTAATTCCTACTATTCAATAGCCTCTTCTATTGTGCAGTAATTATTTAGTAATAATTTGACATGTATAATAATAACAAGAATGTCTTTTCCCCATCTCTTGTGCAATTTGCATGATAAAGATGTGGTTTCTGTTTCTGCTCCCTGTATTTTACGAGATGATCTGTAATTGTTGATGTTCGGTGGTGTTTAGTTTCAGAGCACAGTAAGGGCAGCCCAGGCCGCTTTGGATGTAAGAGACTGGAATTATCCCACCAGTAAAGAAGGAAAGAGAAGGACCTTTCTGGGCATCCTGTCCCTGCAGAGGGCACTTTTATGCAGCTGAAGTGCAGTACTTGTGTTTTGTCTGCACTTGTTAACCCACTTGAGGCAGAGAGGGAAATGCGTGCTTTTTCTGAACAGTGAAGTTACCAGCTTGCATTGTTCAATTCTCTTAACATGGCATTGTTTTAATTAATTACCAATAACTGGCATTTATAAGCAGTAAACCCTTTTGCAAATATTGGGTCTGACCAGTTACTTTGCATTAAATTATCAAGACAAGATAGAATTATCAAATCCCTACCAATCCACTTGAAAAATATTTATTCCTCCATATACAAGCCTACTCAAGACTTTCCAAGAACCAAATTTTATGGTATGAAATGATATAATGTTTTGGATATGTTGCACACAAGCAATGAAGTTTACTTTCTTTTTAAAACATTTCAGTTTATTTTAAAAAAACTTTCTTCCCCCTCTTTTTGGCTTCACGGAGGAGACCATATGTGATACATCAGCTTATTTGGTCTGACTAGAGTCTATTAATTAGCACCACTGTATCGTGATACGATGTCCAGCAATTCTAGTTATTCCAGCTAGTTTCAGTCCTGTCCAATTTGATAGTGTTCTTGAGATTAGGATGAAACCAGAGCATCTCCTGAGCTTAAGGGAATTGATTGCACTGTTGATGCTAACATGCCATATGCTACAAAGGAAAACAAACAAGCAAAATAAATCCCCGGATCCCTCTCAGCCTGATTTGGTAGAAAATTCCTTCTCAGCCCTTGATTTGGCATGCAGTTTATAGTCACATAAGCAAGACAGGCCAGCCAGACTTCTCTGTAAGTACCTGCCAGCCCCATGAAGTGCTGGATCGCTGCCACTGGCTCTCTTGCAAAAACTTGGATGTCCAATTAGGTATCCAGGTGGAAATGCTGTCTAAATCTCTACGCTTGAATGGCTGAAGCTCTGAAGTATGAGATCTGATTATAGCTGTATAATAATGTAAAGCTTCAAGTGTTATGAGCACGTTCAGCCCCTGAAAGAACAAGAGGTTTCATATACAGATTTCCAGGTCCCACATCGGCCTGAGCTGACTAGTGCCGACACACATGGATGAAATAATTTCTTCCAAAAGCTGTTCAATTTTACTTGAAGGACTCCAGCTCCAGCTGAGGGGGAGCATAGTGCTTACTCTGATAACCTGACCCTGTTTTCCATCCCCTTCACTGACTAAGAGTGTGACATCTTATTTTGAGATTTGAATTTTTATGATAACGAATTCTGAACACTCATCTGAAATCCTCTTACTAGCAAACACCTTATCTGCAAATAACCACTCTCTAATGTGTTTCTCAGCTCTCTGCAATGAACTCCAAAAGCTGAGCTCTTTTAGGACTCATGATATGACACTTGTTTTCCAGCCCAAGTGTTGGAGCTTTTTTTGGACTTACTTGGAAAACTCTCTTTGTATTCTCTACACCATGTTCCAAAGTGATTTTTTTGGCAGTTCCGTGACTGCCCATTCAGGACACATGGGACAGGATGAGGCTTTTTAGCTGGGAGCAGGGTTGGGTATTAGATAATGCTTCTTCGGTAGAGGTGACTTCACTGATGTGTCTCTGGTAACAAAGATGGGTTATCTTTTCCAGTCTGTCAGCAGGCTTGTCTTTTAAACTATGGAATGTGCTTTTAAAATATAATTGCCACAAAGCATCAAATCAAATATTTTTAAGAAGAAAAAAAAAAAGTCCAGGTATACTTATGTGATTGTGATTGTATTTATTAGCTGCATTGTATTGCTATTGCCCCACCCTCCAAAAATAATTTTAATGCCTTGTTTTTACAGAAACTTATCAGTCATAATTCTGTTTGTATCTTTGATTCTTGTTTTTGATACAACTTTAAATTGCCTTCTGTTAATTTACCTGAGTTGACTCTTGTGCTGAACTAGTCAGTAATTTCCTATGGACTTTCTTTTTTACTCTCTTGAAGCATAAAAATGATGTCTCTGGTGTCTAGATCTCTGGGAATTCCTCCTTTTGGAATATTTAGTGGCGAAGAACTCAGTTCTTTTCTGCTGCATGCAAGTTACTTGAGCCAGTTTGCTTGAAAATACTGACTTTTATCAGAGGTGCTCACATTCTCTCTTCCAAATTTTTTTTTTTTGTTCCAGTAACGTCTTGCGACAGAAGTCTGCTCCCCCATAAAAGCTTCTGATGCTCTGTTTTAATTGCCATGTGGTGGAGAACAGAGAACATGCGAGCCGCAGTGCTGTGGTGATTGTGCAAAACTCCAGTTTGGTGTGTCGTCCAAACGTGGAGTACGCTGGAGAACTGCCAAAAGGGAGGAAAAGTGGCTGCCATGATTAGATAGGAACTTAGAAGCACAAACTTCCCTCAGTGCCAAACCTCTCTCAAGTTTCATTCTGATGAGTTTTGGAATCTCGTAGTGCAGAAACTGCTAAATTCAGCAAGCCTACCTGGAGGAAATAGTCTCTTGCTCAGAGTAGCTGTTTCCTGGCATGCCAGCTGCGCGCATGGAAGCATCTGCAGTGGCACAAAGCCCTTTTGTTTACAGTGGGGCTTTTGGCAGACACGCTCTCTTACCACACCCGTGAGAGATATCCTGTAGTGCAGGCCAGCACTAATGCCCACTGGTTATTATGTATAATACAGGCCCCAGTGTTGTGGGAAGAGAGGACAAGGATGTCTCATATTGTTGATCCCAGTTTTCTGCACAGGAAGCTGAAACTCCGTGGAAAGCACCAAACTTTTCAGCTGTCTTGTCATGCTACTTATTTTTCTGTGTTCTTGGTGAGAACGCTGACAGGAAATGCATTTCATATTTTTCTTAATTAGTCCTGTGGAAATGTAGAATTCAGTAGTAGCAGCCAATGTACAGAACTTCATTAGTGGGATGCGTTCATATCCAGTTGTTTGGGGTTTTTTTTATAGCTCCCAGCCTATTCTTTCATTTATATAAGATGTTTCTGTGTGAGATTTTTAGTCCCTTTTAATTTTTCTATGTTTATGTACTTACTCTTCTGTTTCCTTGTAGAAACTCACACCTGCAAAAGGGGAAATCAATTGTGACCTTAAGTGGGAAACAATAATATGACTCATATAAGAAGTATTGTTAAATTCCCAAAATTAACAGACCAGAAATGTACTGCCCTTTCTATAGTTTCCTTTGTTTATTTTCAATTTGAGTTCTCCGGGCTGACTCAAGCTTTTGGTGCAGTGAGCTGCTGTAGTTCTCTCTGTGCTTTGCATCTCTGGTGGATCTGAGGCTGATGGCGAGCGGGCGGTGTCAGGTGTGGTGCTGCTGGGAATGGCTGCGTTTGACAAGGTGGAGGTTTTAGGATGCGGGCCTGGGAGGGCTCTCCCTTCAGACTTTCCACCACTCACATGTCTAGGGGGCTCATGCTGGGCTAGGCGAGTGCCAAACCATTTAAACTTCCCCAGTTGCATCATGAAGGAGTATTTTTCGAAAAGAAATTGATTTATCAGTTTGCACTGAGCGCATTCTCTTCAGGGAGTTTTAGGTATGTATTACCCTTTTTGTGGTTTGCTCTCTAAGTGCATGTTCCAGTTGAATTTCTGCTGTTTTAAGAGCAGAATTCTGACATCTAATTAATTTGCCTATTTCAAGACTTCCTGTTCTGTATTCTGTCATCTTGAGGCTGTTGGCATCTCTCTTGAAATCTCTTAAGTCTATTTTGCTGCAGCAGTCTCAGGCCTTTCAGTCGCTGGGCCTCTGTCAGGTCACATCAATGTTCTTTTCAGTGTACACTGCATTGCCACGTGCTCACACACGCTGCCCCCAGCACTGCCCCCGACACCCACGTGCTTTTTTCCGAGTGTTGGGACTTGAACCCATCTCTGGCAGATGTATTCTAAGGAGTTATAAGATGATGGATACAAAAATCCTAACATATATTAGCACAAGGCTCCCTGTGCTTTTTTTACGATTGCTAGAGAGCAGCAGACTGTATCTTTGAACTGTAGCATGGTATTAGCAGTGTGGTTTAATATCTGATTGTGCAGGTGTGAGCTATAAAAACGAGATAATGAGGACTTTGTGTATTACAGTAGTATTTTACAGAGCATTGACCTGAGTTGTCTGGAGTCGTATTAATCATTAACATAAATCAAAATTTACATTTGTGTAAATAGCTTACTGTGTGCCAGTTGTAATTGTTGAGTGATGTCTGTTAATTACCCTGCTATATTTTTTTTGGACATTCAACCAAAGCAATAATTGCATGTGCTGTATGTATTTTAAAGCTAGTTTATAGTTTATAGTTTATCTGGTGAATGAGTTGGGAAGTCACTGAAGACTGGAAAACGTTTATGGCTGCTGTTGTAAAACAGTGCTACTGCTGCCAAAAGAGAAAAAGAAAGAAGGATGGAGAGAGAGAGAGAGAAGAGGAGGAAAAAGAGTGCATTAGGCAAAGTTAGTATTTCATGCTTCACTGATAATTGTGCATAAAATGCTCAATTATGTTTCTAAATGGAAACTGTATTTCTAGGCTTGTCTACCTGAGATGACTGCCGATCTTTTAAAAGGTCAGGGGTCAGTAAAAATAGGAATAAAACCAAGCCCCAACACAAAAAAGGAAGCAAAACTCCCCCCGCCCCCACACCAAATTAATTATTGTCATAGTGTCACAATGCATTTTCCAAACCACTCCTGAACAATGGTTGTTGAAAAGGTTAAGAGTGACACAGATGCTTCTTTATCTACTTGGTGATGGAAATTAAAACACAAGCATTTAATACAAGGAATCGGTTCCTTTGATAGTGATATTCTTTTGTAGTCCTTCTTTAAGTATTAGAAATATCAGAAATTCTCCTTCCATGCTGTCTTTTTGTCTCATAACCAAGCACAGTGCATTCACTAGAACTGTATACTTCTATATTCACTGACCTGTGACTGAAGTATCATTTGCTAAACTCATGTCTCGCTTGAATTTATTGCTGCATTCTAATTGTCTTCTCTGCTTTCATGTTGAACCCCTAATTTCCAGACTTCTCTTATTCCTTTGACCAGTGGTACCACTGGCAGCAATTATTGCTGACCAGCAATGATTGCTTCGTAAAAGAAATTCTGAAGTCAGGCCCTGTGTTCCTGAATTTCAGTTGCAAGACCCAAGTTTAAATTTATGACTTTTTAACTCTTTGATGAAGTTTCAAATGTATGTTTAAAAAAAAGTACCTAAAATTCTCTGGTGTGAGGTATGTGCTTCAGACACCTAATGTATGGATGTTTGGGTTGCCATAGTGATGTACATCTGAGAATTCCTGGTTGTTTATCCACTTATCTTGCTTTATCTCGCTCACTTTACCTGAGGTAGCCCAGAGTATGGTATTGAGTTTTACTGGGGGTGGGTGTGGTAAGAAAAGATTCTGGGTCCAAGGGTCTCAGAATTTTAAAATTTCCATAAGATTGTCTTGATAACACTTGGCTGAAAACAAGAGGATGGACCGCTGTTTAAATAGGTTAAAAAAATAAAAACTTAATTATTTGCACAAGCCCACCAATTCCACATTCTTACTAAACTTCATTGGGATAGAGATGTTGGAAGTTCTTTTTGTGAAGAAAACCCCATTCAATGCCATCATTAATCCCGTACTATTTTTGAAATAAAGGCATTAGCTTGCAGTACTTACCCATAAATCACCATTTCTGTAGTCTAGCCTGGTTTTGTTGAGAAATGGTCAGAAGAGTATTTGACAGATTTTTGTTGTTGTTGTTGTTATTGTTTTAAATAAGACACTGGAATGGCAATACTAAGTGTTCTGAAAACACAAGAAGAAACTGTTTTCCCAGTGGGTGTAGTTTTCTTTCTAAAAGCCAGTTCAAATTTTTTTTTTTCAGAAGATAAACTAGGAATACAGTTGCTGTACTAAGGCTTTTTACAAGTTTGAGTTTTCATTATAGCAGCTCATTGAGGAAAGGTGTTAAAAATTGCACGTGAAGAGGTTTTAAAAAGGCAAAGCAATGAACTTGAAACTGGTTTTTTTTTTCAAGTGCATGTGTAGATGTGCACCCAGGATTATATATTTACTGGTGTGTGGAGGGGAGAGGTTAACCTTGTTGCATTTCAGCAAAAGGCTTCTCTGTCTTTGACTTTGGAGGATGAATTAAGTGGTTTTGATTGAGGTGTTCTCACATATTTTAAGTTTTCTTGCTCTGTTGAACTCTGCTGCAGGGTCTCTGTGACAAGCTTGAGCATCTGGTTATTGAGGATCACTTTAATCTGCAGCTCCAATTAGAGAATACCTCGTCTGTCACTTGTGCAGGATTAGTGCCATTGAGAGATCTTTCAGCAACTTTCAGCCTTAGGAAGCTCAAGAATGTGGTTGAGGATCTTTCCTCTGAGGGGAAGTGTTTCTTAGTGTCTGTTTTCACATGGCTTCGAGCGTTTGAGTGAGGAGCTGAGATGGAAATATCCCCAGTACCTGGGGAGGGTCTGTCCCAGGCAGGGAGGGGAAGGATTATTCACCTGTAGTAGAAATAATTCACAGGCAGCACAGTTCACAGATGCCACAAGGTGATTATGTAAAGGTTCCTCATGCAGAATGCTGCATTTCAGTTCATTCCAAGGTAGAAATTTTTTTAAAAGGCCTTTATTTTCTTTTGTATTTCTTTACAGCTTTAGGATTAAGTTATTGATTTCTTTGCTTGTGAGTTTAATTGTTTACAGTTGATCACCAGAATATTCTGCAACACTGGAAATGGGCTTTTACCTGGAAATAATTTGGAGTGTACTTTAAGTGCCCTGGTTTTGTTTTAGACCAGGGTAAGGATAAATACATGGTTTCTTAGGTACAAGATATTGAAAGGCAGGAAGCTGTTACAAAATTCAGTCTATATTTTGTGGTCTGTTTACGTCCAGAGATATCCAAAGCACCAAGCGTTTCTTCATATTCATAGCTTCACAACGTTGCTATTTTATCATGCCAGTGAGCATTGTAATTGTTTTGTTTTGTTTTAAGTAGAGGTATGCATCTGAGAAAGAAAATTCCCTTTGCCAAAATTCCATACATAAGTGAACCGAGAAATGGTGAAATACTCAACAGCTGGTGCTAGGTCATGCAAGTCCAGATGGAACAAACTTCCCTCACATAGTGTCCAGAACATGGTTCTTTATTTTTAGGGAGGTTTGCAGGAAAGACGATGATGATGCATGTTAAAAACAAAGCACAGTTCCTTGAATAGTAGGAGCCTACAGAAGCAGGCTTAATAAAATGAATTTTTGTGCCTAGAGTGATTCAAGGGATAATTAAATGCTTGGTGAAAGGGTTGAATTAGAAAGGAAAGTGGATATCTCTGTCAGATGTTTTAAATTTTAAAATCATTTTGGGATCTTTTAATTCAAGTCTTTTCAGTGGAGTTCAAGTGTTTCCTATTTTATGTGCATCCTAGATAGCTTTGGATTTTATTTGACAAGGAACAAGTGCACAAATGTATTTTGAAGAAAAAAATACAGTGTGAGAATACATTTTAAATACAATTATTTAAGGGCAGGATTCTGTAATGGTGTGTCACAGACCTTGCCCCCTGTTCTGTGTAAACCCTTCGCAAAATGCCTTCAAAGGATGACTTGCAAAGAATGTATCGTGTTGTAAACTTTCTGAACAAGCTTTTTCCCCTTTCTATTTCGGTACTGCCATCAGAGGTGGTGGATTTCTGATGGAAAGCTGGCCAGATCATTGATACAGAAAACAATGTAAAGTGCAGAGAGAGCAGTCTGTGGCTACACAGACCCAACTAGAATATTGGTTCTAGCTTTTGTTGTGGACTTGGTTGTGCTCGGGCTGCAAGCCCAGAAGAAAATGATGAATTTCTAATGTGTAGTTCAGCAGCTGGGTAATTTCTGAGATATGGATATTATAGTTTTGCCATGATAAGGATACAAAGGACTAAAATTTTTCTTTAATGGAGCTTGACCACTTTATAATTACTGTCCATTATCATAATAATATTTAATTTTCCTATTCGCCAGCAAGCCTTCTTCCTAGGAATTCTAATTTCTCCAGTGCTTTAATAGAAATTGTGACTGTTTCAACATTTTCTTCAATTTTTCAACAGACTTTAAAGTGCTCCCCAGGGAAGTTGTCATGGCCTCAAACCGCTGGGTGTTCAAGCCCATCTTTGGATACACTCCAGAATCTCAATGTCCTTTCTGAAGTGAGGGCACTCAGGATGATCTGCTCAATGACCTGTCCCTTCCCATTCAGGATGTTCTAGGATTCTGGCCACCAAAACTGTATACAGTATATCTAAGGGATATGCTGATTTGTGCAAACTATTTATTGTAATAGAAAAGGACAGAGCAGGCAGTAGCAGTACAGCTGTGGCTTTAGGTTAGAGAGAGGGAACAAATCTATGAATCAAGCAAAGATGATATTTTTAGCTTATAAAAATCAGAAGGAAGAAATGTCACTTTTAAACATTGATTAATCATGTCTAGACTTTAGCAAGCAGGCTTGTGGTGATGACATTCAAGTTTTTTAAAGGTAGCAAACCCAGTTACACTTGTTTAAAACACCGTGCGTCACTTTTAAATCTGTCTGGTTTCTTGTTTAGTCTGAAAGCGTTTGTGGGAATAATTAAGAGAAAGTTCTTTGCTTCAGTGGGCACCTGCAGTTTCAAACAATGCGTGAAGTGTGATTTCAGCACCTGCAGTATAAGATGTGTTGTGTATTCTTAGTGCAATTTCTGCATATCTGCAGCAAATTTTAGAAGACAATCAGTTGTAACATGGAGTCTGTTTGAAACACTCCCCCCAGCATCAGGGGCTTACTCTTACAAATAGTGAGTTGAACAGTCTGATTCATTCTAATTTTCACAGTCTTTGATAGAAGTTGTAGTCTGCTTCCAAGAATTCTGGCAAATAAGTGAAACAATATGGAAGCGTGTTCGTTCCTAAAACTTCTGGGTTTTTTCTTGTTTGCTGGAGAAGCACATGACCTTTGGATTATATTCACAGGGATGCTTTTGTCTGTTTTGGTATAGCATCTGGTTTGGTAAGGAAACATTTTCCCGTTCTTAGTAGCCAGAGAGTGCTGGTAATCATACTGGAGACTAACTTGTATTTACACTAATTTGGAAAGTTCTTCTCAATGTTGCTTGCATTTCAAATATTGCACTAATATTTATTACCTTATTTTAAGGAAACTGAGAAACAGTCATTGTTTAATCTCTTGGAGGAGCATGTTGTCTTTATCCTCAATCTCTTTATTTATAAATTCCTTCTAGTTTATTTGAAAACACAGACTCTCCGTGTAGCCAGTGGATGTACTCTTACTTCAGCTGTTTTCCTCAGCAATCACTAGTTGTTGTTTTCTAGTAAAATAGTTAAATCTAGAAAGCATGTTTTATCCACAAGATCACTTTGAAATTGGGAAGAATTCTCACTGTGACACGAGTAGATTTTAGACACGCATGGATTGAGAGATTGCTGTTGACAGCAGCCTGCCCAGATCCAAAGTCTCCTCTGATAGAAGTTGAGCTGTTGGGTTTCCCTTTGTGTTTCCCAGTTTACCGGGCAGATGTTGATATAAATTTTGTGCAGCAGACCTGCTAATAATGCATTTTTACAATAAAAAGAATTATTTTTAAATAACACCAAAGCGCTTCTGTGCCTTTAGTAGGGTAGGGTTTGGAACGGGCAGAGTGATGCTTTGTCCAGGAGTTCCAGACACTCAGAAATCTGAGAGATTGTTGTTTCCAGGTGTGAGACAGGGCATCAGCTCTAAAGCTGAAGGGCAGTGGCACCAGCAAGGATCTCCTGTCCACACTGGGAGGCTTGGCAGATCTGAAGGAATGTTAAGATTGTAAACTGGAGCGTTTGGACCTTAAACCCAAGGTAGTACTGCCTTAATCTGACCTACCTTGTATGGATAAATTGGTTTTAATGGCATATCACAGAAAGGTTTTATTAATTACTAGGCTCTTGCTGCATTCTTTGCATTGTGGCTCATATTTGTTGAGCAAACAGCAGTTCACAGTTTTGGGAGTTATCTTATTGAACTGTGGATTCCAGGCTTCATTTATTACACAGACACCCCTCAAACTCTGCAATGCATAGAGAACTCTTAATAATTTTTTATTGTCGAACTTTTTAATGATGTTTTTGTTATAATGTCTGTATATATTGACCATATTACATTATCTTTATAGCAGTCCTGCAAGATTAATAGCAGTATCTTCTTATTTTTAACTGATATGGGATGAAAAACAAAAGGAGATTAGGCCAGTGTTATCAAAATCATGGACTAATACTGGATGCTTAGCTTGGAATGACTAGGATGTCTTTTCACAGAGTACTTTTTGATGTTCAGAGCAGTTATTCTCAGATGTAGAAGGGAGTGCTTAGCACTTCTGAGGATACAGACTCATAAGTGCTAAGCTGACTATCTAGAATTTGAAGAATGTAACATGAGAAAACTTTGGTTTTGAAGATTTTCCCAGGATCATAAAAGAAACTGTATATCAGAGGCAGAGTTTTAACTGCTGTTCACCTAAGACTACCCAGGTTTTATTGTCGAGGTTCTAAAGATGAATCTGTAGGAAATGCTTGTTTACAACTTACTCTTCATGTTCTTTCAGTCTTTAACATCTGTCTGGAGGAATGAAGCAATTTCTGGAAACTTGAGATTTTGACCTATCTCTTTGGTTCCTTTGGTGTCTGCATTGTTTAAAAATTCTAGGAATTTATTGTGGGTTTTTATTATTATTATTATTACTCCTAATACATACAGGGGTTATTGCCTTTTTGTCTAAATTCTAAGTGTGTAATTTTGGTATTAAAGATGTACTTATGATTTTTTTAATGGATGTGACTTCAGCCTTCAGTAAAAGAAAGGGGCAGTGCAGTATTCCATAAAGGCCATCTCAGGTATCTCCAGCAAACTGATCCCTGAATTTCAGCACACTCTTGCATTATAGAGAACAAGTTTCTAAGTGACGTTATACTCTAGTCGTTTAAAAAGGAAGAAAAACCTCACAATTTCCACTTTGCTGTTGAGCTGCAGTTCTCTGTTTGTTTAGGCTGCTTGTGCATATACAAGTTCAAATGTTCACCATGAAGTTTACAGAGGTAACCAATAAATAGGTGAAAAATACTGCTCTATAATACTCCTTTCAGGAGTGAGTATTGAACACTTTTGCAAGTAGGTGCAAGTGATATATATCTGTGTTTGATTAGATAAATTATTGGTGAAATAAGTGAAGAAATTAAAAATGTAGAGATGTTTTAAGACACAAGAATTTTAGCTTCAGATTCTAACCTTTTATCCAAATGAAATCTACTTAATGTGTCAATTTATTCCTGTTATTTCCTGTTAAACACCACAAAGATGCTCTTGAATACTGTATTTAAAGGAACACATTTTCTTTTCACAGTGTTTATTCTCTCCCTTGATGTTTATAGAGCTAAATTTTTCCTCGGTCTTACCAACTTCAAGACATATTGGGTTTTCCCTGTTTTGTTCAAATTTTGCGACCCTGCATATGTTCACTGTAAACAAAATGATCCTTGACAGTGTTGACATACTTTTCATATTTCTGAAAACAATTGGTATCACAGCTTACCTGTGTGTCTGTCTGTTTGCTTCCTTAGTTTTGCCAGCCTGGAGGATGGCAGCTTTCGAAAGAGAGGAAGCAGCCAACGTTCTTCGTGGTGGTTTTGACTGACATAGACTCAGAGAGGCACTACTGCTCCTGCCTGACTTTCTATGAAGCAGAGATTAACCTGCAGGTAAGAGATCTACAGTAGGAAACTAAAATGCAGAAAGAAGTGCCTACAAACAGTAGATGAGCATCATAGAGGGCAACTTGAGAAAATATTTGGCTCTTCCTGCTAAGGGTGCGTTTTTCTGTCCTACAGAAATCCGTGTATTTTTGCAAAAGGTGAGCTTGATGTACTTGTTTGTGTGTTTGGAGTTTTCATCTGCTTTGAAACCAACAAACAAACAAAAAAACAGCCAAAAACACGTCATAGAATTTCTTTTTCTCCACCACATTTTTCTTTTTAAATGGGATAAGCAATATGGTGTTCCTTTCATTTCCTTTCGTGTTTGACATAGCATGGATGATTCTCAGCCTTGTTCGAGGAGAAGGTTTATTAACTTCTGCTCCCTCTGCTGGCCTGCTCCGTCAGAACAAATGTGCACGAGGATGCTGTAGTGTATATCCATGTTTCTCTAAGTGCATTTATTGGCAAGATTTTAAAAACTGATAGAGGAATTATTCAGTTTTTAGTTGGGTCAGATTTGAGGTGTCAGCTACTTGGCAGTGTTTGTTTTTTAACATGTATTTAATTATTTTTTGGCAACCTCACTCTTTCAAAAATAACATTTTGTTTCCCATTTGATGTAAAGTACTTCACAGAATATCTGCTCTGACTTAATACTTGGAATCTTTAGAATCTAGAACCTAGGGAAAACCTAATCCAATCTGTAATTGCAGACTGCCATTGTTATGTTTTGAAATACTTCTTTCCTACATGAAAATTAAAAAAATAAGTAAAACCGTGGCACTCAGTATAGCGGAATTAGTTAAAATTAAATAAATAGCTGAGTAAAGTAATTTCTTGTTCTTCTACTGAAGAACTGTATCGTTATTGATTATTTTAAGAAAATGTTTTTAATAATCCAAGAGTACTCTGTTCATTTGATACTGAAGTTGAAAGGTTACCCTTTCTGTAGGATAACTGAAAGATGTGTTGTAGTAATAATAATAATAATGGTGTGCTTTTTATAGGCACTGTTGGAAGCCAGAGAATAATAGTTAATCTCATTTCATTAGTGCTGCAGTTTAGGTGGATATTTTTGTAGATTTTAGAAGGATTTAAAAGCAGAAATGTACCCCAATATTAGACGTATTTTAGCCTTAAAGTTTAGTGTGGATCAACTGACACATTCCTCTTAAAAAATTCAATGTCTGTCATATTTCCTTTATTTTATAAGTAGAGAGTGAAATATTCTATAGTAATTCTTTCCCAGCTGATAAAAATTTACAATGGCTGACTCTTCCTCCACTCTATGTATTTCATAACATAAACTAAATTTAGCAAACTTGTTATTTATCCTGTGGTTTCTAGCAGCTGCTTTTGATTCCCTATCCACATCTTTGAAGTAATGCTCATCACAAAACATCCAGTATTAACTAAAAGGGTTTTTTTCTTATATTGCCTAAGTAGTAATGCAAAATAACCCAAAGTAAAAAAACAATAAAAAACTGAGTGCAGCAGGATGTTGGTTCTCATAATGCCATTCCTGGCTGTGTTGTAAAGAATGCATATTTTTCAGATGAACTTGCTGTGGTGAAATTTATTCTGTGACTGCATTGTTTATAGCCAAACTTCCTGTTTCTTTCTGAAGCCCAAAGAGAATAATTGAACGTGCCCTGTTACATGGTCATTAGACAAGAACTCAGCACATGTACAATCTGTAATGAAACCTAAGCTCAGGGAGCGTTGGGCTATGACAGTAAGAGTGATTTAACCATTCAGATGCATGCCTCGTTAAACAATCCATGAAACACAGTGCCCAGGTCTTGAAATGAAATCTGGACAGTACTTTGCACAGTTAAGTACAGTTCAGTTTTTCCTTAACTGAATGATATAACTTGCTGAGGCAAAAGGAGGATTAAATTTCAAAAAAACCCCACAAAACCACTTCTTTCCCAGTAGCCTTCACCAGGTAAACCTTGCTGATACGTGAGACTGGTCGGAATTCAGCCAGAGCAGCAGATGAGATGTTTGTCTTGGCAGAATCATCTTCACCAAAAAAAGAAAAAAAAAGGAATCGACCATTTGGAAGTTTCTGTGGTTAATTAAACTGGGAATTGAAAACAAACTCATTTCTCAGCTTGTGAATGCTAGAAGAGAACCATCAAACCTTTTTGGAGCCTTCTGCATAATAATGCAAACCTTTTAGACACGGTTGAGTCTGAGAAGACTCAAGGAAAGACTCGAGTCAAGAAGACTTCTGTTGTTTTGGTTCCCTTCATTCCTGCTTCAGTTGTTTGTTTCCTGTTTCAGTATTACAGGATAATTTGTAAAGAAATGCTACCAGAAATGTGAGGAGTTTGTACTCACATGGAATACAGAAGTGGTACCATGATAACTGTAGGGTGCAAGATTAATGTAGCAGCTGTAAAAGCTGTATAGTCTGCAGGGAAAAAGTATCCTCCCTGGTATCTCTGAAAGTCCTGGATTCAGTTTAGTCTCTTGGCAGTTGCGTGTCATAACAAGTTTTCCAGAGGAAAGCACAGACTCTAGTAGTCAGCTGATGGCCTCTTTTCAACTTCTTACCCCTGGACAGAAAACAGAATGCTCTTTGCTTTGGTGACATCTCTGAATCATCCTTTGCATCGTTGCAGTTCTGACTGACCCAGAATTTATTATCTGCATGGGTGCTGCTCAGTTTGATTAGCAATCAGCTCTCATAAAGGTGTGATAATATAAGAAAAGATTGTTGATAACTTTAGTCTGATCAATGCTCCGTATCTGTAGCCATGACTGAGATGAACACACTCCATTAAGTGGGGGAATGGGACTGACTTGGTGTTGTTTGATTTCAGGTGGTACAGCTTTGCCATGGAATCCTTCATGAATTGTTCTAGTTTATGATGCTAGTCTCACTTATTTGTCCCAGTAACGTTTGCTGAAGCTATGTAAGAATATTTCCCTCATCTGGATTTACAATGAAGCATTAGAAAGTCTGACCTTGACGGGAGAATAAAGTTTAGATTGTGGGTACACTACTAGAGGCAGTCTAATACTGAATTAACAGTGGTAAGACTGGTGACATTTAAAAACATCCCGGGTATGTTGCAGAGCAGTTCTATGTGCAGAATTTCTCTCCCACCTCAAGTTCCTACACGGGTATAAGGAAATCTGAGATACTGCACTGGTTTCTCCTTCCATCTTCTTGTGTTTCCAGCACATGCTTGGCTTTATCCACATTTCTGCCTGGCCTAAGGTGCTCTTGAGGTGCTCTAGCAAACAGAGCTGGGTGCCTCATTCACTTCCATGTATCTGCAGGAATTGGGATAGGAGATTAGGAATTAGGAGGAGGAGAATAAGTTCAAACATCTCTATTTCCCTTCCCCTCACAGTGCCTTGAAAGTTGGTTGGTTTTTTTAGGGGGGTTGGGAGGATGTGGAGGTGTGTGGTGTCCCATTGCTGTATTTTGATTGTTTCTGTGGACTTCAAACCTCATTGGTGTGAAATCCACTTGAAGTGTCATTGATTTGGAAAAACCTTGTCCTATCAACCAAAAAAAAAAAAAATAGTCTACTTAGTTTATTTTTCTGGCAGCTGAAGCCAGAAGCTGTTGAGCAGTCAAAGGGTATTCAGAAGAATCATAACTTGCATCTACAGAATTCACCCATAAAACTCAGTTTCTCTGTGTTTGTAGCTTTATTAGTCATTAAAAAAAAGGGAAAAAAGGAATTTATTTGTATGGATGCACATGCATACATTAATACGTTTAGTTCTCTGTGGTGTACGCACTTCGCTAAAATGAGGTTTTTATTTCTAACAGCAATTTCTGCATGTTACCACTTAGCAGACAAAGACTTGATTTAATACTTTTGACTCAGCAGATACTTCTAGTGACCTCAGCTGTGCTTCTTACCAGTTACACAGTCAGAATTTATATTAACAATGTTTGGAAGAGCACCACAGATAGAATCTTTTTTAAAAAATGTTGACTCACATAATTTGGGAACATAATGGTCAATTTGTACATTGCTTTGCACTTGGAAAGAAATTTGCCCTCTCTTCCCAACCCCACCATCAACAAATTAGAGGATGATTTATGCCAGCAATTGAGCCTGTGCAACTGCATTTCTTGCATTACAGAAAATCTGCTCGATGAGATCAGCACAAACCCCCAAACATTTGTTTATAACAATCCTATTGCAAGATTGTATCATTCTTGTGTGTTGTCTCAAGGATATGTGTGTTAAATCATTGCGATCACAAATACAAGATTAAATATATCGCTCTGGAAAATGGACATAAGTAATAATTCACAGCTCTCCTGTTTCCTGCCATTCACATTCTCTTCCTCTCTCTGCCCTCCCCTGCAAAAAGAGGAAAAAGAACTTGTAAAAATCCCAAACCATAAAATGGCAGATTCACAACATTCGCAGATATTTCCTGAGTCAAGGGAAAAACTGCCAACAAAATGACTGTGCTTCATAAAGTTATAATTTTTCAGCTTGGACTGGAGGGTTGGTGATCCTGCTGTGCTGAAGCATATGCTGCTCAGTGAGTCACTGATGTTTGGGTTTCACCGGAGGATGAGAGCACTCGGTTCAGTTGCACCTATTTTGTGTGGGAAATCTGACCCCCTTTGGATATTAGATGAGCATGTTATTCCTAAAATGAAGCTTAATAACTTTTTGTCAGTATCCCAAATGTTAAATTTATTCTGAAAGCTTCTTCTGACAGTCAATGCCCCAAAGCACATTTTGCATGAAAAACCCCCAAGTTTTAAAACCAGTGTTTATTATATTGCATCATCCTCTCTCTGAATCTACTGGAAAATGGCTGTTGTGACGTCATAGAGAGATTTAAGTAATGCCTTATTTCCTTTCTATTCTGGTGTAAAGGCAAGGTTGCAGATAATTTTCTTTGTAAGAAATAGACTTATAGCTTAATGTCCTTTTATACATTTAAGGTCCTCTTTAGACCGGAATTTAAAGTGGAGAAGGTTTAATTTAAATTTAAAGTTTCCTCAGTTGTACAGAGGAAATCATATTTCCATCTTAATAACTCTGGCAATAATTTCTCCTGTCCTGTTCATCCCCTGGCTCGTGCATGTGCACACACATCCCCAAGCTGAACTCATGCTTTTGCAGGGTACAAAAACCTGTGTTGGGTAAAGGTCACCTTGTCCTCTTAACTCCTGTGTTGTTGAACAGAGGCCCCAACTTCAGCTCACAGGACAAGGAGATGCTATCTTTTGAGCAGAGACATTTCTTTGTCAGTAGAGATCAGATTCAGCTGACTTTCAAACAGCAATATAATACTAATTCAACAGTCCTTTGGAAGTCTTTTCAATGCATTTCCCCATATGCAGTTCAAAGGGATTAACTGTGTTTTAATGAACCCAAGCAATCCGTGTGTGTAGAATTTTGCCTTGGTGTATGTCTACATATGCTGTTCTGTATTGTTTGAAAAGCATTACAGTGAGTTAAAATGAGGTGTGAATTACAGCTTTCTTAGGTTTGAGTTTTGCCATTTGTTCTGCATGCGTTTTGTGGGTGTCTGTGGTCCTCTCACTGCAGTTTAGGTGTGTGAGGTGAAAGGGTGGAATTCATGGATCGAGTTAGCTGCTTTTGGGAAAATTCAGAAAGGTGTAGTAAACTCCAGGCTCTGAAATGATGTTTGCTTAGGCATAGCTCTTGCTGAGGACCTGGTACTGCAGTTCTTTCCCGTGTAAGGTTCACACATTAAAAGCAGTTACTGAATGCTATTGATTATTGCCCCGTGGGATCTCAGCATTTGCAGGGCAACCTCTGTGGCATCACCTTGGACTTCCCAGATCTTCTGGAGCTTGCACATCCCAATGGCCTATTCCAGAGGGACACTTTGGCTGGGAAAGCTGCACTGAAAGGTGCAAAGTGTGGGTGCAAGATTACTTTTGTTCCAAAGTTCTTTCAATGTTTTTAGATGATAATCCGTATCAACACCTTCTGGAGGTTTTCAAAGTGAGGTGTATTAAATGGTGAACATCTAATAGATGGTGGTGGTGTAAATTTCGTGTAATGCTGGAAGGTGCATTGCAAACTCTTCACTGGCACTCTGAAGTGTCAGTAGTACATAGGGAGTGAACAAGCTGACCTGTCAAAAGAATTTGAGATTACTCTATTTGATAAGTTATAATCTTCACATCATTTTCTGTCTTAGATCCTTATCTTTTTAAGTTGTTAGACTCCCTACTGTGCATTACTACAGTGTATTGTCCCCATTTTGAAATGATCAAATCAAGATAATGGCTTTTATGCTGGTTTAATTTTTCCAGTAAAAGTTTAGCTGCAGTGCTATGGTTCTGTGCACGTAGGCAAACCACGAAGCAGATCTGGTCACCTGTGGTTTTAGCTCAGTGCAGCAGATTGCAGGCAGGATGCAGATTTGTCTTCTGGCAGCAGTCAGCTTAGTTTATTTTGACTTTCATACATGTGTTAGAATTTATTAGATACATGCGTTTATATACTCTGACAAGTAAATAAAATTAATTGATGCTGAATGGTTTTTGGCCTTTGATTGTTAATAAAGCAGCTAAGAGTGTATTTGGCTGCAAATAAGACAAGCAGAGACCAAGTCACATGAGGAGAAAGGGATCTGTCCCAAATGAGTAATTGGCATAAGATTACTAAAGTAAACTTCAAATAATTTTTCCTAAAATAAGAAATCGTGCATGGTCTCTAAATCTCTGCTGGGCAGTTAGTAGAAAAACAACAGGCTTGCTGAACTTGGCATAATTTCAATGCAAAATTTTGCATGGGGCAAACTGTTTTTGACATAATGAAGTACTAGAGTGCAAGTTTTGTAATGAGAGATGTTCGTTCTCTTTCGAAGGCTGAATGAATTATTGAAGCACAATTCTAACTTCACTTTCTGTTCACATTTGATTTCCTTTGAGTTTCAAATAATGCCTGCCAGCTTCCGCCCTCAGAACAGTACAGCTGCATCTAAGGCCTTGTGTTTTCTAACTTTGCTATTAGTACCTCAGTTTAAATTGATGTTCCTCCCTCTGACATGAGGATAAGCCTAATTTTTCTCTGCTCAACATGAATCAGAACTGACAGTCCAGATTCTGAAGATGAGGGTGAAAAGGTAGGAGAAGAAGGATGGCTGTGGTTCATGTGTGCTGTAATTCAGTTGCATGTTGATGGAGCAAATGAGAATGCTGCGTTCAGTAGTAGGGAGAATTTTTTTTGACCGTATTGGTAGGTCATTTTGATCTTTCATAGTTGACTGTGGTTCCTAATGTTGATTTTGGCTAGATGGTTATCTTTAAGTTAAATGTCAATATTTAGAAGCAGAGCTGACATCTTAAAAATAATGTGATTGTTGTGGCAAAATTAGGTTTATAAAAGTTCAAGAGGAAACCTTTAAGTTTGAAGGCTAGATCATGGCAATTAATATCTCTGTTTAATAAAAGAAGATAAGGTTAATATGAGTAAAGTTGTTTTTTAAAGCTTCATTTGTTTTTTGGCTGCCACATCTGTTGCCTTTAAATGAGTTGCAGTTTTTCGCTGAAGTAGCACAAAATCAGTCACCTTTTCCTTCTAAAAGTTTTAACATAATTTCTTAAGAAGAAATCGAGGCTTATGTGAAAATGTCTGGTTTCGTCCTGATTTACCCCGTGCAACATTCAGACACATCCAGTGTCAGCCAGATGTGACTTATGGGAAGTGTAATTTCATGGAAGTGAGTGGGAAGCAGAGAGATGTTTCATAGTCCATTGCCACTCGATGGAAAACTTGGAATGTAAGGTCAGCCTCTTTCAGACATAAGGTAACCCACAAATATTTTAACTTAGACATAAATGTACATAAAATGGAACTAATTAATGGCCACAAGTACCTATTTCCTTGTTACATGCATGATGCAATTATTTGTTTAATCTACATTTCAGTGTTAAGAAAGTCTTTTGCTCTTGATTGACACCCATTTATTTGAGGGGAATATGCAATATTTTATTATCATAATTACCCATTGTTTAATATTTTTTCTTCTAATACCAAGCTTTCAAACTCTTATCTCATTACTTGAGGAAATGCTGCAAACTGTGCCCAGCTTTACACTTTTTTATGGATGTGGAGGGATTTTCAGAGCAAAAGAACACTGATTAAACAAAGCAACACCTTACTTAATGTGTATAAACTCCACAAGTATTTGACTTTAACCACAACGATTGAGAATGTATTAAACCTTTTTCTAGGATCTGGGGCATCATGCCTGATCTGCTGGTGACTGCACTTGTCAGTTACCTTCCTCATTAAAAAATGTTTAAATTAAAAGACTGAATTTGTCTAGCTTGGGCATGCATCCCTTGGCTAACCTGAGGAACAAATTGTTTCCAGAAAACAAGGGAACAAATAAAGAGCGGAGTGATGATGAACAGTGATGATCACAGTTCATTTTTCTAAACTATTGGTTATCAGTCAGGGATCAAAGCTGCTTTAATGCATTTATTAATTCAGCTGCTTTTATTGAACAAGTTCATAAACTATGGAGCGATGCTGTTAGTTCAACTGGTTGGTTATTGTGTATTTTAATTTACCCCATCACTTGAGGTCACAAATATGTTCAATGGCTACTTCTCCTATAAAAGAAGAAAGGCAAACAGTTGCAGTGTGTGCACTCGTGCTCTCTCTACTTCTGTTCTCTCATTTCTGTAAAAATGATGAAACTGATTACTGTGTTGTGCCAGGAGTTGTGTATATATTTTTTACTGTAGATGTGGGTGTGAACATTTCTTAAAATACATGAAAACATTTGAGTTTAAATAGATGTATTGCTGTGGTTCGAGCGTACTGAACACACACAGGCACGCACACATTTTTTTGGCCTGTCTCTTAAGAGGCCACTTTGTAGCTATGAGCAAACAAGTTGAGCAAAATGAAACTGCATCCTATGTCCTTCAAAAGAAGCTTCACCATTTCCCAAGTTTGTTTATCATATATAATGAATGCAGAAAAAGAGAGGGAAAAAAGAGGGCACGTAAACAAATCAAACACTCTGCTGTAAAACCAGGTGAGATTTTTCTGTTTAAACTTATGATATAGCCTCAACCATGCTCTACCTATACAGTAAATTATTATTTGTTTAATTGTATTATAGTTTTTCAAGGATGAAATACTGCATTTAGTTTTAAGACTGGTTATCTTAATTTTTCCTATACTTTTTTTTGGTCTCACATGACATAAATGTGAACATTCAATACTGTGATGTTGAGTGTAAGTTTTCGCGATGGTTTGCAATACCCGGTAAATTTTTTTGGAAAACTGCTTTAAGGACATAACTCAGCCATAGTTTACAGCTCTCTGCATTATATTCTCCTTATAACTTTAGAGACCAAGTCAGGATGCAGAAGAAAAGAGGATTCTGGGTTTGACAGGCAGGGAACAGGACCCTGATGGGCTTCAGTCATGTCAAAGTGTAAGGGACCAAATATTTTAAGCATGGTGAAATCATGTATAACCACAGGTCATCTTGCAGTTAGATCAGTCTATGGTAGCCTATGGAAGAGTCTTTTACAGGGCTTTATTAACTGGATGTTAAAAAGGAAAAAATCATTTGTTTGTCTTCTCAAGGCACAGGTATCTCTGGATTAGATTTTAGATGTTTAGCACCTGTTAAACTAAATGGATTGTTAAGGATCTGGAACACTGGTTTGCTCTCTAGTGGTACATTTTTTTAAATTCAGCTGTTTTCAAAGTCTTCTTATTTCAAATAAATAGAAAAATGGAAAAAAAAAGGAATCTCTTTCAATATTAATTAACCAAGGCAAATTCAAGGAAGGGCAACAGAGCTGGAGAAGGGTCTGGAGCACAAGTCTGATGAGGAGCTGCTGAGGGAGCTGGGGATGTTTAGCCTGGAGAAAAGGAGGCTCAGGGGAGACCTGATCTCTCTCCATGACTCCCTGAAAGGAGGCTGTAGCTGAGGTCGGGCTCTTCTCCCAGGCAACAAGTGACAGGACAAGAGGACACAGCCTCAGGTTCTGCCAGGGGAAGTTGAGGTTGGACATGAGAAGGAATTTCTTCACGGANGTGAGGCATTGGAATGGACTGCTCAGGG
>VZTA01026837.1:0-18661 GCA_013398855.1 Mohoua ochrocephala
AAAAAAAAAAATCAGTGTTTTGCACTCATTTTTACAGTGCTGTACTATAAACTGTACTACTGCACACAGCTTATCGATTAATCCTCTCCCAGTATTTTCTGCAGTGAAAAAAATGATGTGACCTTGATGGGAATTTTAACACACTAGACATTTTAATGTTTCTCATTAATACTACACTGACAATTTGCAGAAGCAGAAGGATTGCACTAACACTCTCATTCTATGGTAGTAAGTGACTCATGCCAAATTTTAAGGTAGGCAGTATAAAAACTCCTTGCTAAAATGAGTAGATAAAATTAAAACTCAGGATAGGAGACAGAAACATTTGAAAAAAGCGTATTTCCTTTCCTCAAGAGCAAAAACATTTATACACTGGGGTGAGGAGAAGGGGGGAAGCCAAGTAAAAATTATCTCAAGGAAGAGAACAAGATATAAAAAGCACTTTCAGAAGCAGCATACACTGGATACTTGAGATCCACTCTGAGATGGTTTAGTATATGCACGTGGTTATTCTATGAAGTATTTGGTGTAGCAGACGTGGAAAAGGGGAGCAAGAATTTCCACCCACATAGAACCCCACACTGCTCTGCCCAAGACAGCAAAACCCAGACGTTAAATAAATCTTTTACCCAGATTAAATGCGTAAGGCCACACAGCCCAAAGAAATCATCCTCTGGTTCATTCAACAACAGTCAACCAAACTTTTACAGGACTATTAGTGGCTATCACATCGTTTGATACTGCTCCACTGAGGTGGTTACTGATGTGACAATGGCACACAGAATGCTAAAACATTTAGCTTGGTCAAAATACTGCAATTACACGCAAAATAGCTTTAGGGATTGTCTGCAGTTGTTCTGGATTTTACTTTTTGACTAGACAGGAAACAGTCACTTAGGTTCACTGACATTTTGTATGTTTTCCAAATTCTCATCATTCTCTTGAAAAGGGGGATGGCTTTATAGACAATTTAAGCTAATTTAACGTTGCTAAATGCTCTACATCATGCCTTTTAAATAATGTATATATATTTTACATCAGGGCATATTAAGACAAAACCAAACATGCTCAAATGAGTAGGCAATAGAAATTTACTCCAAACTACTGCGGTCCACGCTGTTCTTCATCTCCCCTTCCCATTTCTATAATGGATACAATTCTCAAGAGAGCCAAAAGAAAAGCTTCATTAGAGTTGGTGAAATTGTATTAAAATCTTGTGTATCTTCAGAATTTGTTTGTATTTTGACTTTTTAAGTCACATAACAGATGAAACCTAAGGAATTGGTTCTCCCCACCCTTAATGAGACCCTTATTACTGTTCACTCCTTAGGAGGAAGGATTCTGACCAAATCTAAACAGTTAAAATGGCTTTATTGAAAAATTATTTTGCTTTTTAAAGTCAATAAGTAGTAGGTAAATAAGCACATGGATACGATATGAGATGCTATGCTTCTAGTACATGAATGAACAAGTTTCATAAACTTCTCTCTGAACTAACAAAAAACCAGGTAAAGGATCTGGGACTACACCTCCATACTGTGCTTCCCGCATCAGCATCCTACAGATAAGGGTTTTTTCCTCGCCATCTACACCCAACTTTTAAAAATTAAAGTGCCCAAATCACAAAGGCACTACACAATATTACATTTTATTCTTTTCAATTGTATAAACTGGCTTGTTGCATAGGAACTAAGTTTTCCTATACTGCACCCATCTCATTCACAGTTGTTTAGACACATTTTAAGCAGCTAAAGCAACATTAAATATATTCCACCAGCACCACCTGGTGGGCCCTCAGCTTTATGCTAGAGACCATGCCAGCTATATTCTACACACTTTCAGGAGCCTTTTAACCTTTACTAAAGCAAGTTGTTTTCTTACTCAGCTTCAATAAGCACTACATATTTGGTCTGAAAAGACGATTGATTTTGAAAATGTTCAGATTTTAAATCTCCTAATTTTTACAGGAAAAAGAGCCTTTCTTGTAAAAGGTAAAAAAAAAAAGATCTATGAATACTTACAATTTACTCCTTTTTAAATTCAAAGCTATTGCATAGCCACAAAAATGTATAAAGATGACATGTAACCAGCTAGTTAACAACAGTGGTTTAACTAAAATACAATTTTTAAAACTTTCAAGTTTCTTAGGTAGTGAGTTTTCACTGTAAACCTTTTCAAAGCTGTGTAAAAAAATCTAATGTATGTATAACAAAGAAAAGATATATCGGGCCAGACATTTGTGGGTTTAAAAATGAATGCACCTTCCTGACATTTTCATGAACCTTACCAACATTTCAGACTCTTAAACTACATTGTGGTCATTTCCCCACAATCAAATGCAACACTGGATTAACAACCTACAGAGAAACAAAAAGCAACTTTATCCAACTTTACATAACTTGCTGTTCCTACAACCTCCAAATCCCTGATTTACAACTTCAATTCTTTAAAATAACATTTTAAGAAACAATACCAGTACAAAGAAGAGTCTGGTGTTTACTACTTGGAAGAAAATCATGGTCACTCTAAAAGCAAAGGGTATATCAACCTCAAAATGGGCCAAGACTCTCATATGTGGCTATAAAATGATGATCTGCCAGAAGAACTCCCTTCACAATCATAATTTAGTAATTGTGGCTAATTTCTCCAACCCAACTTTTTACATATTAATTGATAAATACATTGTTCATAAACTTGCGGCTACAAAAGCCAGAGGCGCCCACAAAGTACGAGAGTAAAAAAAGAGTCAAGGGTTTATTCAGTGTTATTTACTAAAATAATTGGCTTATGAATCACCCAGGACAGAAAAATAAAATGACAAAATATTCTCTAGAAAAGAACGCTGCATTGACACACTCAATTGGAATGTATCAAGCTTTAATTATGTTGGCAGATGTTATGATTAAAAACAAACTAAGAAGGGGCAGGGAAGACTTAATTAAGCACATGCTCAAAAGAAGATTGGGCTACTTCATGAATGAGAAATCCATTGAGCCTTACTGAAAATACAGAAATCACAACTAGTTCCAGAAGAGCCTAACACCCAAAAGGGTTGAGAGTTACACTACAGAAACAGGATGCCTGCATCTGCTGTTATATGCCTCCCCACATACCCATTTTTGATGACTAATGAGAACCTCCTAGGGGAGGTCAAGAAAGCTCTTCCCAGGAAACAGCAATAACCTGCTCATTTGCATTCGGACTTGGCTTGCTCTCTCTTTTCCTGTCAAGCAGGACATTGCCCACGGCAGAAGCAACTTGCGCAGCCCCTTCAACTCCTCTCCACTAACAAAGGCAGAGTTACCTGCCCCTCCCAGCAACTCACGTTTGGGCACGTGAATGCTCCAGCACCTCTGTGCTGTGCACAGTTCCTTCTGCTGTGGTGGGGACTGTGGCCAGTCGGAGCCTGCAGCACAGCACAGGCCGGGCTGTGATCTGTGCAGCCACCCGCGCTTCACCACAGGAACAGCAGGACACCAGGACTGACAGAGCCTGGCTCTGACACTGCTATGTCATTGCTTTTTTTCTTATGAGGAACACAAGCCATGGAAGTGCAAGATTAAAAGGTTCTGGTACATGCTGAATAATGTAGTCAAAGAATAAAAAGGCTGAAGAGATTTTCAAAAGCCTGTTCATTCTGATAGATGAGATAAGATTCACAATCTGGTGTTTCCCCACTGCCAATAAAGTAGTGGTATAGCGAAGGAAGATGTTAGCATCATGAAAAAGGATTATACTAGAAAGTAATCATTATCCAATAGTATCAAGGCAAAAGCACACAATTAATCTGTGATTTTTAAACAATATGAAGAATTAGCTTTAAATGTTAACAATATATAGAACCTGGGAGATATTTTCATTGTAAAATGTATGTAATACTGAAATACATCGTTAGATAGGAAAGGAATTTTCATCGAACTTCCATTGCTTCGCTCAAAACTTTTAGTCACTACCCGCCATAAGAGTTTTGCTTATATGACAGTCCATCTTTCAAAATCAGTCAAATCAGACAAAAGCTGTTATAGCCATCTTTAGCAAAAGTGTTACAAAAAAGCTCACAGTGACTCACAGTTGCAGCTATTCAATTAGATGCAGGAGGGACACCATAAGCCTTAAAGTACAGCTCCTGGTTCTGAGCTCCAAAGCACACAAGAAGTTAACCCCACAAAGAGTCTTCAGAGAGCACACCAAATGATGAGCAGTGATACAGAACCCACGTGGTTGCTCGGCTGCATGCTGTAAGTTTCCATAGAAAATATTCGGTGAAATTCTGCTTACAACCAGCATTTTTAAGTCACAACAAAAAAAAAAAGTCAGTGTTTCTAGCCATGTATGAATGAGTTTGGTCTGTATTTTACGAAGTTCACTGGAAATTGTGCCATGCAAAGAAAGGGGTTTGCTCTTGACCAACTCAATCTATTTTGTAAAGTAAAAATTACTATGTTATTTCATACCAGGGACTCTGTTTTGCATCAGATTACATCACAGAATAACATCACCTCCTTCAGTTACAAACCCTACTTTTGAAACAGCTTGCTGACCCCACAGCAGGGACTATAAATAAGCACCTTATCAAGCAGCTGCTGAAATGACAGAAGTTCAAGGCAATCATCCTTTCATTAGGGATTATTTCTCTCCTGTTCAGCCACAAATGATATTTAGCACCAGTTAAGCTGATAGCTTTCCTGGTAGACAGTATAGATCTTTAGAACCTACTCAAGAGAAAAGAATTAGGCCTGTTTCAATCCATCTTTAGCAAGATACTCTAATCAGTGTTGGTATTGTTGCTTCAGATCATTAAAAATGACTTATCTTAAAATAACACTTAGTCTTACAATGACACACTGTTTTCCACTTTTTCCAGTATGCTTATGCAAAACCAAACTTCCCAACAGAATCGAAGTACACTCTTTCAGACGAAGAACAACCTGCAAAATTTAATGGTTTGAAATATCAAATTATAGTCTTTCAAGAACAGACAAAATGCAAAAATTCCTCAATGTCTGTTTACAAGAAATTTAAAGGAACATCAGAAATTAAAGACGGTTTAATTAAAAAGACCAGCATCCAATTCTCAGAAGAAATGCATGAGAAAGACTAAAAGATTAGTATGTTAAAAACTTTAGTTATTGACATAGTTGTCTTCAAGTATTACCCACTCCTCTGAAGGCTGGAAGTATTGGGGCTAAAAAGCCCAGCATTTTTGTCTTTTACTACTTTGACGTCTATAAGAAGGCTGTGTGTTGATTTTTCGTTCTAAGAGCTCGTTGCCCACAATCAAACGTAATAAAAGGATATTTCAAACTTAAGGACAATTATGTTCTGAGTCAGGCAACCTGGCTGCCTATCTGCTAGCATAAAACAGCTTTCAAGAACACAGGGGAAGCACTTGGGGCAGTGTACTTAAAAGCTTCTCCTTTTAGAAATGTTATTACTTTGGAAAATACAGCCCAGTTCTACTTTCAGATTTGGATGAATGCAGAAAACATATGCCTCAAAAAATTTCCCTGATTACAGAATTAAAAGAGCTCAAAATTCTCTGATTTCAATTCTTCAACTACCATAATTCCTCCCCAAACTGATGTGACATTTCCTGCCAATAAAACATCAAGACAATTGCTACTTGCAGCAGAATAAAAGAGGTTTGAGAATTATTGCAAACATAACGAGTTACCACACTTTTATTTCTTTTGTATTAGATAAAACTCTCTATGAACTCCCTAATCAAGAACTAGTTACCATACTAAACTAATAAACTGTATAAACTAACCGTATAAACTAACTGTATAGCTCCAGTCTGGAAGCCTTTATTCAGCTGTGTATGAACCATGCCCTCAGCACATCCCTGCAAAGGGAAGAATGATCAGATATCTGTCTTCATCTTGTCTGAAAACGATGACATTTTTCAGTAAGAAAAGGGTCCAAATGGCAGGTGTCAAAGAGCTTTAGCTTCACACGTGGTGCTAGGAGGCAGAAAAAACAACAGTAGCGTGTGGCCATGTCAGGGCTGCACAGAAGCTGCCGTACAAGCGCATATCTGAAAAGAGCAAACCTCAGAGCCTGTTAAATCAATCTAGTGCCAGATGCTGTTATCAGAACAAAACTGGTGCTGTGGGTTCATCCCCAGAAGAAATACACGTCCCATGTCTGCAGTGAAAAGTGAAAGACCTAGGGTGGCATGTCTCAAGACTGAAGGTGACAGTCACCTGTGACTGCCCCCACCACTTTCATTGACAGTTTCAGGAAACAAGCGCTGTCATTGCTCATAAAGCAGCCGGAGTTGAAGCTCCTTTCTGCTCTTGCACAGAGCTTTAAAATCCGAGCTTCAGGTCCAAAATCTACTCTCAAGTTAACCATCCAACTAAAAAGCAGTCAAGTAATTTATTTTACTTTAAACACTGTAGGACAGTAGGAACTTCAGAGAAAATTTAGCTACTGCTCATCTCCTTGCTGCAGCAATGCTAAGGAGAGAAGTTGTGACAATATGGATAATGTTGTAGAATCAACATTACCTTAATGCAAGGGAACAAGTTTTACTCAAAAGAAGCACATTTTATGTGATTGCCATGCGACAGCATTAAAGTAATTCTAAGCAGTATAAACGAAAAATGGTTGTATTCAAATATGTTCAAAAGTAACCTATCTAAAAATCAATTACCATTAGAAGAAAGGAAAGAGTAAAAAAGGCTTCAGGACTGACATAGGAAATGAAAGCCATGGAATCCACTTCTAAAATACAATAGGCATGGAAACAGGTATGCTGTTTATGAATACACTTCGTAATTTCAAGACCAATCGTGCTAGTGCTCATGTAGTTTTACACAATTAATTATCCCAGTGAACTCAGGGGAACTGTGCATACAGCATTAAAAAATTATAGCCAAACACTGACAGGCTTTTACCTATCCTCTTTTTACCCAGGAGGGAAGCACAGGGAGACAAAGAAACACAACTGATTTTGGCAGTCAGGCTTCAAAAAGAAGAGAAACACTAGGTGATGTCAAACACATACATTTCATACCTTTATAGACAATCTTGAAATGAAATCACCTAGATGCACATTAAAAACATAGCATAGTCCAAAAAGATGATGAAGGTCCTCAAAAAGCCTATGAAAATTGTTCCTCACTGAAGGGCTCAACAAGCAGCCTTTTTTAGCCCCTGTCCCTCACAGTTTTCAAGTGCTTGGTGAAGACGACAAGCTTGACTCAACACCATGAAACACAGCAGGCCAAAGGAACCTGCAGCTTCCAGAGCAGAAGGCTGTCACCAACACTGTCCTGCCAGCAGCCTCTCCTCAGCTCAGCCAAGCAGAAACCCCTGCAGTGATAGCGCATGGCAAAAGCTGGTGTTTCACCCAGTCCATTTCCAGCCATGCAGGATCTAACAAGAGGTAAGATCTATCCTGGCTGTTTTTAGAAACAGCAGAGGCAAAGGGTAAAGCCCTGGAACCTGGTAGTTCTTGTTCATGCATAGTGACTCAAGCTGAAGCATTATCAAATACCAAGGTTGTGGAAACAAACAAGACTTTTTAAAAAAAGATTCCTGCCTATAAAGAAATACCTAGACCTTGTTAGTACCACCTGTATTTGGCATTGCCACTGACAATTTATAAAATAGGGGGATAATTCATGTCTGACTAAAGCCTATTTAATTTTTAAACCAAAACATCTCCCTATTGCATGCACTGTTATACCCCCACCACCCTTCACCCAGGACATTCAAGAAAACAAATGATCCATTAAGAAGAGTCCATCAGGTTCTTGAGTGAATACAGATCTCTCAACCAATTTATTTGTCAGTTAACTTCATAGAGCATTCAGATTTAATCAAATAACACTGCATTAAGAAGCATCACATGTGAACAGTCAGTTTGAAATTACCTAGAAAGGCTACAAGAACATGGCATTCCAGTGCTATAATGGCTCTCGGGAATCATCTTTATCTGCTAGAATGAGTAACACAGATGCAGCAACCGCTGTGCCTAAAATGCAGTTACTTAATCCAGACCAAAGGCTGGAGCTTAGAGTCACATTAACTCTTAGGGAGACTTCGTCCCCAGAGTGGAGCATAACTGGACAAGACCACAGCATATGGAGGAAAATGCCTCTCGGAGCACGGCACCTCCAGCAACTGTCATTTTCTTTCATGCTCACTCTGGGCAATTGGGAGGCAGCGGGGCCAGGGCTGCCGTGCCGCCTCCACAGCCCTGATTCATGCAAAATTCTGACCTGTAGCTTTGGCCAGAGACAGGCTTTATTCTGCTTCCCTTCTGTGCTTTCCTACAATAGCTCTGATCTTAGTACTCAATCTCTCCTCACTAGCCCAACCCTCTCCTCAGCACAGGTCCAGGAGGGAAAGATGGAGCCAGCTATACCCCCTTCTACCAGGGCTGAGCAACGCAATGCAGAAACACTGTGCACACAGCGAGGGAATCACAGATCCTCTGCTCCCTCCCCATCCCTCTTAACAGCGAGGCCGTATCCAAAGACTTCATATTAAATATTTTTAACCTACAGACACTTCTTGGCACAGCTTACTGAACTCTGAAGTACCCAGGTTTTCCACAGAGAGAAACTCAAAGTAAATTAAGATTTCTGGAATCAGAATAAATGCTGGCAGGAAAAATTCTTTGAGGTATTAAATACTAGGAAAGAGTGGGACCACATCTTTCTAGCCATGTTGTTTCTTCTTAGTTTACTTTGATTTGGAATTCACCTAAAATAATAAGCTGTCTGTTTTGGTCTACAGAAGATACATTCACCTACTGGGTTTATTCTCTAGCTCAACATACTCAAGAAAAATGTTACATAAAGTAAAAGTGCTTCGTGCAGACCCAATCAAAATTATATGCTTCTACCTTTTAAAAATCACTTCTGCAAATTTAATCATGACAGTGCGCTTATAATTTTTAAAGTACTCATTTGTTGGGGAGTTTTTTGTTGGGTTTGGTTGGTTTTTTTTTTAATACAGGACAATACAGTTGCTTTGATATTTTCCTGTGATCTAGTTTATAGCCATTCCAAGCTGACACTTATCAAGAAGTGTTCCATTCTGTCCATCGAGGAAAATATTTTTCTTCATTGGAAAAAAGGCTGTAAAACTGAGGTACTAGTTAAGTGTTTCCAGAAAAATCTATTAGTCCCCTATGAAGGAACTGTAGCATTACAGTATAAAAAGGATTACAGCAACAGACAGGAAAAAAAAAAATCAAACAAGAAAGTTAAGAAAAAGAGTAGGTTACCCATTCTTCAGAAAAAGGTAACATTTTTCATGTGAAACTAAACAAACCCAAAAAACCAGCTGAAGCTTACTTTACCTTAACAAGCACTTTTAATAGCTCAACCCTATAATAGTTACTTTCCCCAGACAGATTTAATGGTAGGAAGATGTACTCAAATGTCTCTAGAGCAACATAAGTAGACTGAGTGCCTTGTTATTACATTACCCATTTTTCTCTTTTTAGGCCTCTAGGGTTCATCCATGACTCTGGTCTCCTCATTGTCATAGTTTTAAATATTATAATTTTACTTCTCTCATATGCAACCACTGGGCATCTACAGTAAAAGATCTGAATAAAATATCTCCAAAAGAAAGTGAGCTAAACATTAGGTATATTATATTTTATCCTTTAACCATTTACAACAGTGGACACCCTCTCATTCATTTTGTATTACAAACAGAAGTATGTACCAACCTCTTTGAAAAAACCCCCACAAATAAAAGTAATGACCAAATCCCCACAAACTTGAAATGGATGAATGAATTGCATTTTTTTACAGACAACAAACTCCTTTCATAAGATTGTAACCAAAAGGGGGAAAAAAAACTGACAAAAATAAGTATCTGGAATTAGTGAAATAAAAGTTCAGTTAGCTATTGCTATATTTGTTTTCCCCCTTCTCTTAAAAGGGAATAATTTGTTCCCTTAGGTTGTGACAGATCCACACAGGAGACTTGCAATGACTAATATCACTAGAACTGGCATAAACATATGCTGAAAGACCACTTCATTTAAAATACATTTCTCATTCAGTTACAAACACTTTAAAAAAAAAAAATCTTCTGGACAGAAATTTCTCATGCTTCCTTTCTAACCAATTACTTCTAGACTTGAAAAGAAAATCCCAACCATAGTCTTTTTGTTTATTATCCAAATATGTAAGCATAGGACAAGATGGCTTTCTAGTTTTATAAGAGATCCTTACACCTACTAAATCACAAAAATGAAGCTTATTTTATGTCCTGCTTTTCACACCACAATTTTCAAAATTATTCTCCAGTCATAGATAGGCAACATAGAACTTAGATAATCAACTACAATTTTAGCAATAAAATTCCTTACAGTAGTGCGAAGGTGCATTAATACATTTATACACCTAATTACTTGTGAGCCCAACAACATGTATTTTGCAGAAAAACGTCTTGGAACATGCATTTTTTTTTAACCATATTACCCTTCTTTTTCATCCCCACCCTACTTTATACTGGGAAAGTCTCTCAGAAACATTTGAGAAGCTGTAGGTCAGTTATATGATTTTAAACAAAGGCACTCACAAACTAAAATGGGCAACTCTTCCTTTTCAAATATAAGTATGTTGTTTTCCCTAACAGATGCCACAGTTGGCACCAGGAAGTTCATGATCAGTTTTTCTACCCTGTCACGTGGGCAATGAGCATCTATCCTACATCTATCCATCTTTGGATCGGTCATTATTCTTATGCCTGGATCCTTCAAGACAAGCCACCAATGAAGACTGAGGGTCTTGGAATGATTCTTTCAGCTTTTGGAAACTGTTGAATGCCTGGGAATGACAATGGTTGAGAAACACCTGTGGAGATTGATTGGTCCAACACTCAAAGCAGGGAGAACCAAAGCAAGTTGCTCAGGGCTGTGTCCACTCAGGTTTCAAATATTTCCATGAACAGAGACACTAAACCTACCACATATTAACAGGAACATTTGGATCCTCTGTAGCTAAGACTTGATGTTTTCATAGTATTAAGCTGAGGTTCAAAGTTTTTTTGAAAAAAACTTTTTGCAGTTAAAAAATGTAGCAGCATATATACACTTCAGAAAAGCACATACTTGCACTGGAACAGTGGGGCATAAATAAATGGAGATTTTAAGGGTCAAAACTCTGTTTTCAAAAACAGTGCTGCACTGAGAACTCATGAAATAATCCCAGCTTCCTCAAATGCTGTAAGCAAAAAAACCATGAAATTTTTTGAAAATTAAATTAGTGGAAATGTGTGCCCTGTTGATTCTAGCAGGAACAGAGCAGGCCCACTTAATTTCCGGTGTCTGATGTTAAACTGTTAAGACTATTCTTGCAGATGATAATTAACAGCTGTTAAAGAAAAATAACAACAAAACCAACAAAACCACCATTTGGAGATCAGGGCTATGGAAGAGACAGCACAATATTAAACAACAGTTGTCCAGATGAGAAGCAGAGGTTATCTGAGAGAGACTCCACGGCAGCACAGCAGCGCGGAGCCCGGAGGCGCTCTGGCTGATGCAGACAGCTCCTGCGGGGGGTTATGGAGAACATATGCCAGGGTGGGATATGCAGCACCCTTTAATAAGGCTGAGCATCTCCTGCCCCCGGGCGCCTGCTCAGCTCTGCTGGCTACTGCAGGAGGTGGCAGAGCCAAGCCTTGTCCTCAGCCTGCCCCTGGAAGACAGGCCAGCAGTGCCACTGCTGTCAGCGTGCCCAGGGCCCTGAGCCAGAGCAGCACGAGGCTCGTGCTTGCACACCAGCATCACCACGTGCAACAACGCAACCCAGATCCACACGGGACCAGGCTGGGGCTTGGACTGGGCAGCTTGGGATGAGACTGACAGGATTTCCTACATCCACCCCAGAGATGGGGTAACGAGCTCCTCCTCCACCAAAAGAACAAGGCACAAACATTAAATATTCCCCTTTGCCCCCCCAAGAAAGGATAGGCTTCCAAGTCTAAGCATAAAACTTCAGCTAAATTCAGATCCAAATTATATTATGGAACTATTGGTGTAGATTTTAATATTTAAGGATCAAATTGCTACTATCCCTTTTTTTTTTTTTTTCTCCCTAATTTATAAATTCGCATTAAGGAGAATTTAATCCTAAAATGCCATGTAATTATTTCTAAACTATATATTTGGAAATTATTTTATAAAATTAGCCACAGATACGTATGTTCAGAATTCTGTCAAGATGTTGAAATATTTTCTTAAAAAAATATAAATAATGCTTTAAGATTACTAATACCGCAAACTGGCATGTGCTGGATTTGAGTTTAATCAAACCCTGAGAACCAGAACAAACACATTTCACAAGCTCCAAGTCTTGACTTCCTCTGAAGTTCATAAAGGCTCACCATCATCACGTGCAAGATGTGATTCATGCAATCTAATTATATTAATTGTGGCATGGTAAAGAAGAAATCCCAAACTTGTATTCTGTCATTAAATCCAATGGAAACTAACCTGCAAATACTTTATAAATAAGGAATAGACATGAACTCAAACCACACATATTCCCATTAAAATTCTGACGAGACCCGTTGTAATCACAAAGACTTCAACCTGTACTGAGCGCTAGAACTGGTATTTCAGATGACCCAAAGAGAATTTACATAAAGAAAGCATCTTGCTCAAAGTTCACTGTACTAATTATGAATTTTAATTTATCATAACCTAATATGAACCCCAGACTAGCTTGGTTTCTTAATGCTAATATTTACAGTCGAACCAAAAATAATCAATTTTGCATTTCATGCATTGCATACTGAATAAAATATATTGACACAAATCAACATTTCATCTGTATCTTTACTTTATAAAAACCTGGAAGAAATTTCCTACAGACCATAAAACTGAATAGAATCTGCTTTGAATTAGGTGCCACCACTTTTTTTCTTCTCACATAGCACCAGAACAACCCCAGGCTCAAAATCTTGTCTCAATCAGAAAACTTTATTCCTGTTAGTGTAAGAAGCCCAGTAACCTACAATCTACTGTAACTGCTTTACCAAAGAGAAGCCAGTAAGAGGAAAAATAATTTCCTCTAGCTTGATCTGCTAATAATGAGCTCAGACTTTCCAGCGAGTGGTCGTCTCCAGAAAGGCCATGAGATCATCAACCAGCTCCCCCAAGGAGAAAGCGACAACCAAGGCAGCACCAAGTGCCTCTGGACACTCAGGTACAAGCCAGCAGGATGATGGCAGAGCCATTTCCCTACAGGAGCAGGAGTTAACAAGAGGCACGGTCAATAGGAGAGCCTTAAGCATTCCTTTAAAAGGAATTAAAAATTCCTTTAGAAGTCTTTTTACTGCTCTTGTTAGCTAGAAAAACAGGATATATTAAAAAGATACTATATCATGATATCAAAATTATTTCATTTTAAACCATTCAAATTGACAATGTCTCTTTCTATTTACTCTTCCAGCAGAAGATTAGAGTTAACATTTCCTTTTGCAGAGAGATAATCACTGAGAAGTAACACAGGAATACCCAGTTTGATTTACTTAAAAATGACAAACTTCTAGAAAATAACTTTAATTTAAACGAAAAAAAAAATTAACTTGGAGCTGTGATTTTATACTATGAGGAAAAATAGACCAGGAACAAGCAATAAATGCATCACTGATTTTACTGAAAGCCCACTTACAAAGTATATTTACAGTACAACATCATAACGGTGACAAGAGAATCACCCATGGAGGATGCATGTTTCCCCGAAACATTTGAATTTACGTCAAATTCAAATGTCAAAATGTATTCTATCGAAATGTTAGTCCTAGTTCAACCCAATAAAAGAACTGAACAGGCAGTAGGCATGTTGCCTTGGCTGCCAAAGAAGTTTTAGAAAATATAAAAGTTAATTAGGTTTGAGAGAGAAGTTTTATGTGAAAAGCCAATTTATTATAAGCAATAACCAGAACTGCTTATAGACAGACATCTTCGCCCCCACCTCCAGGCTTTTTATTTAGAAACATCCACAGACAACTGAGCTGTTTGAATAGTACTTGTAGCTACATAAAAAAAATCTGATTCAATTAGAAACTGTGATATTACTTGCAATCGCAAATAGGATCAAAGTAAAAATGTTACTCCTACACGAGCAACAAATCTACTTTCTGGAGCATTAGGTATAAGAAGGAAAAGAAAATATCCAAACATGCAGAGCTGCTAGATGGGCGCGATTACATTTACAACCGTGCATGGAGTCACCCAAACACCAATCTGCCCCCAAAACTGAGAAGGAACAAGAAAGCCAACATCACTCTCCCCTCTGCCCTCTCCCCTGCACTCGCCCATTGTTGCTGCAGGAGGGGCTGGTGCTGAAGAAGGTGCTTCATGCAGCTTGTGCATTTTGATGTCTCCTTTTCAGGAGCACTTTCTCGCCTCCATATCACTCACCACGACAAACGGATCATTTCTCCCTCTCTCCACTTACTCATCATTGACAAAACTGCTGGGATTCAGTTATAGAAAGGAATTATCCTCAATAGGCACCTTCAGTTACAGCTGCATGACACTGCAGTCATCTAAGTCTAATCCCTTTTCAAGCTGAAATAACCTACTCAAAGTCCCTTTGAGACACACAGCATGTCTATATTCTCTGCCTCTCATGCCCTGAAAAAAGCAGAAATGTGCTGAAGTATCTCCTGTTGCTGTGGCTTCTTTCGATGTCATTCATGGAGCTCTTAAGACTGCCATGCACTTTGTCGATAAGAAAAGTTCAATGAGTCCAGGCAAGCATAACCCCCAGTTTGAGCATCACACAAAATTACTCCGAAGGAAGGTGCAACATGGGCAGCACTCACTCCTGCACTGCCAACAGCCTCTAAGAGCCGATAGCCTGAAATCAGGAAGACAAATTATTATTTCAGGTAACTGCAGAGGGAGAGAGTTCTTGCTTTACTGACAGACATGTTGCATTTGCTTTTCAGGCCTGGAAGATTCTCGGGCTATCAGACACCTAGAGATCATAAACATTTAATTTTCAAATCTCCCTAAAATCCAAGCCATTTTGTCTTTTTTGGGTTTAAATCAAAGCTTGTACCAGTTGCTCTCCTGGTACCGGGGGAACTTGTTAGCAGCAATACAGGGGGCAATTTCCTGAGGTTTACTACTGAAAAAAAAAAGAAAATATTTTTGGGGGAGATTTCTATCTAACCTTAGGATCTGGCCACAAACTTTCATTTTTACCAGATCTCAACAGCGTTAATACTTCAAAGAATAAAAAAACTTTTCCCCACTAATGGGAGCATTTATGACTTGGGATGAAAATTTCATCCCAAAGGTACCTCTCTGACAGTCAGAAGACACTGAAATTAAGACATCTAGTGTTTGGCAGCTGAATGCAATCTAAGTGCCTATCCTAGGCTTCTGCTATCAGCATCAACGATAATAGCACAGTAAGTTTCAATAAATAAGTAAATCCATATATCACATCTCACAACAATAAAGGAAGCCCAGTATGAGCTGAAATGCAGAACAGCAAATGTGGTTCTACAAATGAAAAGGTATGAAGTTTGGCAGAATCTCAGCTTAAGTAAAAACATATTACTGGCAAACTCACACAAATGGAAAAATGCTTACTTCTCCATTAGGTTCTCACAGAATGTGTACTTGAAGACAAAACACTGTCCAAATATACAGCCAGCTCTGACTGTGCAATAACACTCAGTTATTGTTATTGTGCAATAACACTCATTGAAATCATCTTGTATTTATATCATTTTAATCTGGATGCTCTATGAATCACACTATATTTGGATGCTTCCACTTAAATTAACTCCTGACGGAATTTCACAAATAATTCCTGTTGGAGCTTCTTTACATAGTAAGGAGCCTAAATGAAGTTTCTCAATCTTTACTAGTGAAAATTTATCGTTTGCCACAGCTATTTCACGACAGAGTCACTTAAAACACACAAACGTGTTTCTAACACCTCTTATGTATAAGAAGAATAATAGTAAGATCCCAAATGCCACAAGTATCGCTCATTTTAGAAAGGCCATATTGACACAAAACATAAATTAACATTTTTACGATTTTAATTTACATTCACTTCCAGTATCAATGATTTTGTTGTTAGCATGACCATACCATACTAGAGTGGAGCAATGCTATTTCATCTAGGCAATGGGTGAAGGCCAGCAGCTTAAAATGCACACATGAGTAACAAGAACCACGCTCCAAGTTTTCATAATTAAATTCCTATAATTAAAGTTCTGCAAATACACATGAGAAGGAGGATTTCACCTATTTAAAATACTTTCTACTTTCTGTTATTTTCAGATCTAAACCCGATGGTTTTCAACCTGTGCTTCACGGGCTACTTCCAAGAGGTTTAAAAAAGGACATGGAAGAATACAGCCCACTGCAAGTAGGCTTACAGTCTCTGGAGTGATTTTTTTTTACACTGCCATCAGTAAATATGTCAGTGATCTGCAAATCAAAAATACAACAAAGAACCATCATTATTCAGCTCAGTCACTTTCCCTCAATCTGTTCTATCAGGTAGTATCCAAATTTGACTACATTCCATTTCCAGTACGAGAGAAACTGAGGCTGACCACACATGTTACTTCAAAGAAAAAACCTGAAACTACAGAGCCACACATGCTCATTTTGGAAGCTCTTAAAATGCTGCTGCAGCGGCTTTCCTGAAAGCCTAAGCTTTTCTGGCTTGCTTGAAATCAGTATCAATACCAAGTTTGGAACATTTAAGGCTTGGATTATTAATCCTTCACTCATTTTCTTCATGCGGGACCTCACACTAATGGATCAAATCCTAACCTTTCATGCCTTCTGATGAACAGACAGCATTTTAAAACTTACCCTGGAGATACATGAAATAAGGGAATTTAGCTCACTCCAGCTTAAAAAAAAACATTAATAAACATAGTATTGGAAAAAACCTCATAGATGCAGCTGTTAGGAGTCTTCTCCAGTGCTCACTCCAAGAAGCAGTATCATGTCATCAGGTCACGTTTTTCAGCTGAAGTCCAAACCTCAATTTTAAGCTTGGACCGAACACCATCCATTCATGCTCACAAATGATCAGGGAACAGGAGTGGGAAATTTCTCTTGACATAACCTGCTGCACTGAAAAGGCAAGGAACACACAGCTCAAATGAGGTCAAAGCTGTACAAAGTTCCCACAGACTGTACGTCAGTGTGTCTGTCTAGAGGCAGCACCTTCAAAGTGCCATGCCCCTTATTCCCTGACAGCACTCTCGTTCTTTCTGCACCACTTCCTCAAGCTTCTTGCATTCCTTGAGCCATCCCTTGACCCTGGCAACCACTCAAACGCCTCTTCACAAAGGGCTCCTTGCCTTCTCCTGCTAAGAAGTACAAGACGGCACACAGAGCCGAGACCTGCACAAAGCCTTTCACAATGACTTTGAAGTTCCATCCTTTGGTATCTCTACTGATACTGCAAACATGGTGAGAGCAGGTCAACAGCCACTGCAATGAAGAGTGGTTTGGTAATTCTTACAAGAAAAAGGATGTTAAACCAAATAAACACAGCAATTATGGGACAAGAGGGCATTTTATACTATTGTCTTGTGTTATGTTAGTTCTACTAAATAAGATCTCTCTGGAAATTTTTCTATGATATTAAACTGGTAGGAACGTTGTGGTGTTAACCAAAAAGCACAGAAAAACTTCAAAAGTTGTAAACCAATTGTTTAGATTATTATTAAATAATAATCTAAATCACTTCAGTCTGAAATAAAAAGCTTCATTTTGGCCTGTTAGGTAACCTGCCTCCTCAGAAATATCAGACAAAGAAATTAACCAGTTTTATTTCACAGAATAAGCTGAGTTGGAATGGACTCACAAGGATCAAGTCCTACTCCCGGCTCTGCACAGGACCATCCCCAAGAGTCACACCATGTGCCTGACAGAGCTGTCCAAACACTTTTTGAACTCTGGCAGTCTTGGTGCTGTGACCATTCCCTGGGGAGCCTGTTCCAGTGCCCAAACACCCTCTTGGTGAAAGACCTTTTTCTAATACCCAATCTAAACTTCCCAAATCAGCTTTGTGCCATTGCCTCAAATCCTGTCACTGGTCATGAGAGTGAAGAGCTCAGTGTCTGCCCCTCCCCTTCTCCTCACGAGAAAGTTGCAGACTGCAATGAGGTCTCCCCTCAATCTCCTCTCCTCCAGGCTGAACAACCCAAGTGACCTCAGCCACTCCTCTTATGGCTTCCCCTCAAGGCCCTTCACCATCTTCGTTGCTCTTCTTTGTTTGACCAGTGCAATCCAGGAAATATCAGATCTAGTCATCTTCCTTAACTCTATTATAACCTTCTTTATTTCTGGGCTTTGGAAACAGCCTTGCATAAGAGACTTTAGGCCAGAGTAATTCTGTCATCATAGAAACCTCTTACAAAAAGAGATTGCATTGGAAACACTGACCAGCACACAATGTGAAGTGATAATAGTTTTTAAGACTTCTACTAATATAGTCAAACACACACACAAAATAAATCTCCTACTCACAGTATAGTTTTAGTAGCTCTATGCTGTTCATTTAAATTAAGACTAAATCTTAAGTGAGTTTTAGGAAAACTCCCAATCTTGCTCTACAAATATACTGCATGCAATACACACATGCCAAAACTGCCCGCAGGGGACCTGATGGGCACACTC
>VZTA01026838.1:0-14818 GCA_013398855.1 Mohoua ochrocephala
GCTGGTCTTAGAACATAACGATCTTCTGAGCTGTGGACTTTCATTTGATAGAAATGTAGAACCAGAAAATGCAGCCATAATTTTAAAAGAAATGACCCTGGATTGGCTCTAGTTTAAATTCTCTGCCTACGTGTAGCTATATACTGCCTCCAAGCTGCAGCAGCTTTTTTGCTGGTGTACAGGAGAATCAAGTGTCCAGAGGTCCACTGACCTCTTCCAATTTATATTCTTTTTTCCTCCTTTAAAACGGTAAAGTGTGGTCTGTAAGTCACTTTTCAAAGATAAGCATGTGTGAATCTGACAGTATAATTTTACCCTTAATAAACAGAATTTATAGCGTAAGCTGTTTCAGAAGCTGTGATAAACGAGATAATTGGACATTATTCCATATTGTAACACAGACGGCCAAAATTATACCATTTAAGACACTTAAGAGGATCTGTTTGACTTCTTAAAAATATACTTTTATAATAATGAAATCCAAAGCTTATACTTTTCTTAACTGACAAAGGTATTTTGAGAAACCCATCAATTATAATTCTAAGTGTGTCTCTGTAAGCCAGTTTATATTGACAAGAATACTGAAATAGAATTCAAAGCTTAACTTGACTTGTAATGGTGTTGAGAATTCTCACGTAAAACACAGCATTATTCCTTTTTTACTGACTTTTTCTTCTCCTTTATGTGAAATGTATAAAAATCAATGTTCAATCATATATATGCAATATTCAATATATTGCATATATATTATTCGGTGATATACAGGGGAAAGTTATAAGTGAAACATAAAATATTAATGCAAACCTTTGCAGAGGCCCGTGAAATCTCGTGTGTGTACGTAGTGCAAGAAAATGTACATTTTAAAATGAAAGTACAAACCATTCTGTATTATAAGTCAAGATTAAGGAATACTCCCAGTTTTGCTATACTTCTACTTTCCTGGTATTTTAAAAGCCTGATGATCTAAGAGCACACACATTTACTTATCTTTCAAAGACATAATCACACTGTCATCCATTTCAGTACCACAAAAGATGGATAGCATAACATGGACTTAAAATGGGTTCATTAATTATCAAAAAGATAAGTGTTTCATCAGGTATATACAGCAGATAATATTTATCTTTTCTCATAGAGAAAAAAGATTAAAGTAATTCTTACACACATACTGGAAAAGAAAAAGGCTGTACCACTGAAAGTTTCATAAAGTGACACTAGATAATACACTCTGCCACTAAAGACAACCTTACACAAACACAGCCACAGATGCCTTCCATCACATTCAACTTTGGCAGTTAAATACCAGAATGAAACCATATATTCCAACTTTAACTATTTCATAAACTTCCTTTTGTTTCTTAGCAATTACACACACAGGGACTGCTTTTCAAAAGTTAGTGTTTCTGCTGCAGTATTTGATAACTACTTGATAGATATAGAGTAAATAATTTCACTAACTGTATAACACAGTGATACGTGAAAACAAATACCAGGACTGCGACAGTCTCTGAAAGGAAATATCAAGTCCATCCAGGCATAATTAGTGAAACTGTTATGTGAAGTAAAGAAATATTACTATAACTCTGTCAGAAAAGAAACTCTGACAAAATAAAACAAAACTTGGGTTATTCTGACACATTTAGGAAAGATCTGGTCTGAAACGAGATCAATAGGAAACAAAAAAACCCTCATGAGAAATAACCGATTAAAAATATACTGTCATGAACAGGAGAAAGCACATTAAATTTTCAATTCTATTTTTTTAAAAAAAGTGTTTCGTCTTAAATCTTTCCTCTGAACAATCTCCCCAAAGTTCAGCTGCTGCAGGTACAATTACCAGTAAATGAGAAAAATCAATTAGAGAAATAATTTTTCAGCCGTGATTCCCTAAAGACTATGTGTTATGTTTGTAAAGGTATTATTTCACCAGTCAAATTAACCTTTATTTTTACTGAAAATAGGTTTAGGATAAATAGATCTTTGTCTAGATATAGTTAAAAAAATACCCCAAACCCCAAATCCTTTGTAGTATTGAATTTTCATGCAAGTAGCACCCATTTTACTGAACATTTCTGTTCTGCTATATAGATTAATATTTTAACACTTGTACATGTCACAACCTTTTTTTAATTAGAAATTCACAGCAAAAATAGAAACATTACTCTCAGAAACATCACAAGTCAAAATCTCAAAACAATCCCTCTCTCCAACTGCAACACCATATCTGGAGTGAGGAAAAAAAAGCAGTGTGTAGAAATAATCCTGTTCACGTCTTTCAGATTTGGCTCAGTCAAAACGCAGTGAAATTAGTGGAGGCTCAAATTAGCTTTACTGAATTCTGGATTGTGTATCTAAAGTGAATCAGTGAATCAGTTTACTCACAAGATTGCATATAATTTATTACACTTTACAACACAGAATTAATGCCTAATTTTCCTTCAGGCAAAATTGAAACTAAAAAAAGACAGCTGATTTATATATTGCTTACAAATACATACCCTTTTTTAATAATTGTTATTATCTGTGCCCACACACTTACAGTTCTAACAATTGCAGAAATAAATTTAGATAGGAAAACACTTTGTAAAATGTATTCACTTTGAAAAATTATTAAAATAAACCCCCAGTTTTTGTAGTTTGTCAAAGATTTAGTGATTATGAGCAATATGCCACCCTATACATTTAGCAAAATATTGGTTTAGGAGATCAGAACACAGAAAATTACATTTCTAACAAGGTGTCTAAGGAGGCTAATTGAGATGAAAATACAAAACATTAGAACACTGAAAGGAGAACTGTTAAGAACTTGCATCAGTTCTGTGTGTTGCTCTATCTAACAGCATTTTTTAAATAGAATTACAGTTTGCTTTTCATCATCATTATTGATTCATCCAAATGCCTTATGGACATCGATAAAGAGATCTATTGAATCTTAATGGCAAAAATGTCAGGAACAGTATTGGAACTAACACAGGTCAGTGATTTTTAGCATCAGTGACTTCTTGGAAACGATGCCTTGACAGTTTGCAATTCCACAGCTTCAAAAGAATGTTTTAATGGCACATAAACTCTTATGATGTTCTAAACATGTTAAGGAAAGGAAACACAGTTAAGTTCAGGCCTGTGCCTCCCAAAGCTGAAAAATTATGTTTATTTCCACTTAAAAAAGCAAGGCCGTCCTACCAAAGCTTTCAAGAGATATATAATAATAAATAGAAAGCCTCCAAAGAGAACAAGTTTATTTAAGTCTAAATGATAATGTCATTCATATTAAAGGATTAAATAATTGAACACATAAAGAACTAAAAATGCATCACTGTTTAACTCCTGAGAAACTACAGAAATGCTCAGTGTTTAAATTAAAGTCTACATACATTCCTTCAAATATACGAAGTGCACAGAATAAGGAGTGCAAAATATAAAAGCCTGATATTGATTAAACCTTGGCCACAAAATATTACTGAAATTTGAGCTGGTGAAGAATATACTGGTCTAACCATGAAGTGGACAATATTTTAGCTAATTATTTCCAAAATAATTTGATACTTGTGAATTTATTTAAAGTATGAATAGCTGCTTCCTTTTTTTTTCGGTTTTGATCTAAGTTTACAGTCAAATCAGATTCAGAAACTGAAATGAAGCTTTCAGATTGAAACATTATTATGTTTAAAATGACACACCTTTTTTTTTAACCACATACATGCACTCGATATTCAAACAATATAGCATTTTAATACTGTGAATATTAATGAATTTGACAGCGCTATTTTGGGAAAATGTCAATGACATTCATGCGCAGCAAATGTATCTTTGCAGTCCAAACAGAAAAAAAAACACATAAAAATGAGAACTGGATTCAGCAAGCATATAGTATGAAGAAGTTAACTCAGGGATTGCGGAGTGAATGACAGCCTATTTTCTGCAGCTAACTCAAGATTAGAATTGGCACCTACCCTTATGCTAATGAACACCTAATTAGAGACACCTCCTATTCAATAAACTGCTCTCTTATCATCAGTTAGATTACCTGACAAGCCCTTTTACTCCAGTTCTGGCCCACCAAGAATCTTCATTCTTTTTCTTGTCTTCTTTGCTGCAAGAGAACTGATCCCGCTTAATCCCTGGAATAATGTAGCTCCTCTTGTGGAAGAGCTGGTTTCCCTCTTCCCCTTTTTACATCAAGCTAATGGAGCCAGTAGGTATTCTATTGATCTTTCTCTATGTGGTTTCCTCAAGGATTTGACAGACTTCCTTACAGGTTAAACATCCAGGCTTTCTGAAGTGGCTATAAAGCTTTGGTTTTGATTTTTCAAACTTTTTTCTCAAACCCTTGCTCATCCATAATCTTTAAAAGCTCAGTTGATGCCATGCAGAGTACAGGCTTATTTCTTTGCTGAACTAATCTAGACACTGTCTAGTGTTGAGTACAGTTGTCTGATTCAAATCTTCTGTTACAAAGCAGATGACATCTAGCTAGATGTCATGAGAAGAGACTAACAATGACAATTCACTTATCCCTTAGAAAGAATCAATTCTCCCACAATGCATCTGTCAGAGAACTCTCACTCAGTAAAAGCAATTTTTCTAGCTGTCTGACACTGTAATTGCTCTTAAATTTTCAATGAACGTTTTACAAGAACTCCCCTGAACCATGATGAAAAACTTAACTTTTTCTAAAAATGAGAGGCTGACAGGATGAAAGAGGTCTTTCTCTTTAAAGCTTTGCTTGCTTCAGTAGGAATTCTTTCATATCATCAACAAGCTGTTGAATAGAGGATAGATTACTTTCCATTTATTTCATCAATCAGATTAAAGGCTCTCCTTCACAATGCCCTTTAAACAAGAGCTGTTTATGATGTCCTCCCAGGTTCTACTTTAATGTAGTATTAAATCACCCTGAGCAGAGAGGCAGGCAAAGCATATAAATATGATGAATATCTGACAACATTTAAGCATTGCATACATTCAGGTCATTTCCCTATTTCTTGTCACTCTGCAAAAAATCTGAAACCCGTCCATCGCCCCGAGCAGGTTTTAATGATCATGTGTCATTTCGATCTGCCCATCGTCAAAAAGGAAAAAAAAAGAAAAAAGTTGATATATAAGTATAAATAGATACACAGATAGATACTTGATAGTTCTATATCTGAAATCTTCTGACAGAGAGTATGCATGACACCAGCACACAGAACTGCTCGTTCACACACTTATTAATTAAGATTTAGTCTGAAAGATGGATTCGCCTGTAGGTGCAGATCTGTTCTATTTTTAGCGCATATAAATATTGCACAGGAAAAAAAAAAATAATGTGCTTCTTTCATTTTGTACACACTGAAACTGTTTTATTAGTATGAGAAATATGTACAAGCCGCAGGCGATTGTTCAAGAATAATCAATAAGACTTTTGGTGTTATTATTGACTACACCATTAAAGACACCATTCCTTATTATCTAGATAATTCCTCAATTAAATAACACTAAGCATATTAAAACATATCATTTTCCCTGGATCACCATGGAATTTTGAAAAACGGGAATGAATTCTGAAATCTTTACACGTCCTGATATATTTTAATTAAGTATTTAGACATTTTAAATGCCAGCTTAATTGTGTTAGAAATGAGGAGTTCCAGTACAATCAATAAACATAAACCATGAAATAACTTGCATATAATCAACATGTAAATAACAAGCCTATACCGAGAATAAATTTGTACATTCATGAGAATTCTAGATTGCATTTTAGGTGGCTTTTTTTGTTTGACTACCAATCCTATAACAATTCTGAAACTATAGCTAATGTGCATACGATAGGTATGCATATTAACAATATGAATTAGTTAAATAAATATGATTGATTTATTATAGCGAGAAGAATTTTGTACTATAACCTTCTGAAACATTTCTGTGTGAAGTGTCCAGTATGCAGGATGAGAGCAACTATTAGTGTGTATATTAATGTGTTAAATGTATGATTATGCATTAGGAGGCTTTCTGATGGTGTAGTTTTTATAAATTATGAGAGTGGACGTGTGTAACTGGAAATGTCCCTACAAAAAAAAGTTGTTTTTCTTGATGCAAACTATACATTTCCTAATAAAAGGGGATTATTGTCATTCCTTTTATGGGATGTTACAATAAAAATAAGAATGTATAACTTATTCCCTTCTCCAAACCCACACTTTAATAATATTTTTAACCAAACCTTCCTTTAAAACTTGGACTTCTTTCACAAACACAGGGTTTCTCAGTCAAATTGTCAGTGATACTTTCCTTTCAGCTTTTGTTCTTTACACACACAAACTCCTCCTGCAATTGTCTGTTTAAACATTTCCATATTCCTCCTTAGTCTCCAGGAGTGTTACATTAGTGTTTTGTCTGCTTTTTCTCTTTTCACAGTAAAATTGAAAGAGCTAGCTCATCTTTTGTGGTCCCACTGAAGTCAGTGAGAAATCTGTTTGTGCATAAGGACTCTTAAATTGCTGGAGAAATTCTGTAAGTTGATTCACTATTGCTTTGCAGAGCTACTTCCACAAGCTAGTGTAAAAATTCATCTGTCTATACTAGTGCCAAATAGTTCACTCAGTTGGTTTCTTTAAAAAAAAATAAAAAAATTCTATGGTCTTACTTTTTGCAGAGTCTTGTATTCTGAATCATCCTTAACAGCCATGATACACTGATCTCATGTTAGATCAGTATTTACTTGGTACAAATGTTGAGAAAAATAAGGTGTCATCAGTTTTAAACAATTGAACTCTTTGTGCATAAAAATTGCTAATTCTGACAAAATATTAGCTGGAAGTATTTCTTAGAATAAAGAAAATATTTCCTGGACTGAATAAAGTAGTTTTAATTGCAACCAAACTAACAAGGTAGAATGGCGGATGCCAGGTGGAATTCAATTTATCTAGTGGTTACTTCTCTAACTTAAGAAAGTAGAAATGATCAACTAGAAACTTAATCACAATTTTATAGGAGTCTGTAGCACAAGATAATATTCTAGATGGATCTCTTCTAGTTTTAACTAGTAAAAGAGGAATTATATGTTTCCTAAGAAGGAATGTTTCTTGCATTTTGGAGGATGAAGAGAATAATTTCTTCCTAGACATGCCGACTAAAATCCCAAAAGAAGTATCAAGAAATATCTCAACTTAAAAAAAAGAAAAAAAAAAAAAAGAAAAAATTGGTTCTTGCTTCTCTTATAATTTAGACAAATATTAGGAAAAATAGATTTTAAATACTTTAAAAGAAAATATACAAGCTGCATTCTGTTAAATATGTTTGCTTTGATTTCTTAACGTTTATTTTAGTAGCTTCAGATATCCTTAAAAACAGTAAACATTTTCTTGTGTTAAAGTTTACAAGCAAGTCAATTTTATTTTTCCTAAAGACAGAGTTATAATCTTTATTATCTTCTCTAATTTATTTGGAGAAAATAGGCAATATGGACAATAATTTTCTGGATGTCAATACTGTTTCCAGCATGGACCACAGAAGGGGAAAATCCTGGACATAAATCACCTTTTCTGCCTGTAAGCCTGTTCCCTTTCATAAAAGAAAAGCAAACCCAGTAATTCTATCAATGTTGGTCAACTTCCCAAAGAGTTCTCTACAAGAAGTGCTGTGGTTCTGCAAACCTTTTCATTCTCTGCTTATTTTAGAAAAAGCAAGTGCATTTATTTTCACTGGGACACTCCCTGCTAATAAACTTGTTTCTGCTCTCCCTGAAATCAGCAGGGTGATTTCAATGAGAGCAAAGTTCAAGGAAGGGTCTGTGGAGATACCCATCTTTAAGAACACAAAATTAACGCCCTCCATTATCATCAGCAGGAAAATTCACACACTTTGGGTTAGACACATATTGAACTAGGGCCTGAAAATTATACATTTCACATAAAGGAGATACTAAGTAATCTCACAGTATGAACATGCAAGTAGGAGGAGATGATGACTGTTATTACAGATATTCTTTCAAAATATTTCAGATCCAGACATTTTACAGATAAGAAAAGTATGATCAAATGAAACAATTTGTAACTGAGAAAATGTTGTTATGCTGGATTCAGTGTAATTTTATTTCTAAGAGAAATACTTGCAAGAAACTTGTACCACAAAAAAAAAGTCAATTTAAAAATGTAGCAAGAAATAACTTCATGCTTAAAGGACACAAAAGAGTGACAGGAAGTATGTGATGAAAATTCTGAAGGTATCTATATGCTGCTTTTGAGAGGGATGCCATTGCCACGTGACTTTCCACCACCCCAAAATCTCAAAGAACAGAAATTAACACAAAGGGTGAACAATGAAGATGTTTCATTGAAGATTTAAGCTGGGTGGAAATGGCGAGCTATTAATCAAAGCAAGATTTTCTTAGGCTAGAGAAGTGCAATAAACATCTGACCCTTCAAATATTTGTCTGAACTCCAAACTTCTGGGGATTCCCTCATGATTTTAGTTTTATAACTTTGTTATTAACACTTTGCTGAAACAGAAGCAGTGGCCAGGCTCATCTTGCTGAGAAAGAAAACTATAGCAAGGCATACAAGGTTGTACTTCACCAGAGTTAATTGATTTTACATCTGGCCCATCAACTGATTTTATGAAAGTTGAATAGTGTCTTTGTCTTCACCTTAGTACTATGGCATACACAGAAAATTATTTCTTTAGATCCCTCATTAAATCAATCAAAGTGAAATGGAAACTGAAAGCTATTTGAGCTATTGGAACTCTAAAATAGCAAATTTTAGTTTAGTATCTCTAAAGCACAAGCAAACTAGTGATTTAGAGACACTAACAACAAAAGCCTACTTAGGACGCAGAGGCTAGGGGAAAAGTCAGAAAGAGAAAATATTTGTGAATAAAGAAAAAATACATTAGACTTTTCAATCATATCTGTATAGACACTCTAAGATTTGAGGATATAGAACCACTTATGTCATGTTCTGATTCAATTTGAGGATTATATTTGTTTTCGCAGTAATTCTGCAGTGATGCACTGAGATGCAGAAAAAGAATTCCATTCACATCATACACTTCACATCTCATTAGCTGAACTCATAAACAAATTTTCTCTACATTTCCCAACCTGACATTTAGTCTTGTTGCCAGTCAATAAAAATAACTATAACTAAGGAGAAAATATTAGCTGAGAACAAAATCTGCCTTGGAAGATTTATTTTCTTCTATCAATATTCCTAAATTGGACAAAATCAAACCCACTGTAATTATAGAATTTATATTTAAAATTTCCTTATTGTTTTCGAATTGGATATGAGCACGTTTAAGCTGGGGTAGAGTTAATTTTCATCCTGGTAGCTGGTGCATTGCTGTGCTTTGCATTCAGTGTGAGAATCATGCTGGTGACTCAGAGGTGTTTGGGATGTTGCTCAGCAGTGCTCACCCTAAATCCAGGACATTTCAGTGTCCCGTGCTCTGCAGCGATCAGGTGCCCAAGAGGCTGGGGGAGCANAGCTGACCCGAAGTGGCCAAAGGGATATTCCATACCCAGATGGACGTGGCCAGGATATGAACTGGGGGGGAGCTGGCTGGGAGGGGGCAATCGCTGCTGAGGAACAGGCTGGGCTTTGCTCAGCAGGTGCTGAGCAGCTGTGTGGCTGTGCATCACTCGCCTTTCTGGGGTTTTATCCCTCTCTCTATCATCATCATCATCATCATCATCATCATCATCGTAATTATTATTAATTATAATTATATATTAATTTGTTTCAATTATTAAACTGTTCTTACCTCAACCCACAGGTTTTATGTTTTTCCTTTTACCCTATCCTAGCAGGGCAGGTGGGTGAGTGAGTAATGAGTGAGCAGCTACATGGTACTTATTTAGTGGCTGGGGTTAAATCACAAGAAGATGAATCCAAAGTTTAAAAAGGTTTGGGTTGGATTCTTTGACAATATACTGATTCTGATAATGAACTCTCTTACTTTAGAATTTCAAAATATGTTTTCAAAACATTATTTTTGATGTATTTTCCTGTGTTTTCCATTGCTGCTCGTTTTTCCTAGAATGTCAGTGGTAATTCTGAACCTCCAAAGGGTGCTTGTGTTGGTCCAGCAATAAGTGTTTAAAGCCGATGGCATGAATCCACGGACCTTTGAGGGAGTCAAGCTTGATTAGACTGGATACTTTTCAAAAGCTTATATTACAAGCTAAGGTATCTATCCAAAGTGTACAACGAAAGTTACTCTAAGACATTTCAAATATTTTCGTGTATTATGAATTGTCATTAGAATGCAAAGCATGTCAAGGAAGGACTAACAAAAATATAAAAAAGTGGAAGTAAAGGGAATTGTGCTAAAGACGAATGTTTAGGATTTTGACAGTAAGGTCTAGAAATTAAATTTGTGCAGGTAAATTACTCTGTCAAATCCCTACAGTTTTCCCAGCCGTTTAAAGGGCATGAGCATCAAAAATATTTTTTTAGATCATTTGTCTATTTTCTGATTGCCAACTTCACCAGGTTGAACAGCTGCAAAATTTAGAGCCAAAAAACGTGTCCATTGGGAAACTGAGACTTGGAAAGGCCCTGGGAAAAGGTATTTGAGAGCAGCTTAACCAACTGCTTGTTGGCCTTTATTCAGTTCTTGCTGCTTCTTCTCTACCTCTTATGAATAGAGGACTGGCACAAGCCAGAATTTAAAGTATTTGCATACTCAGCAGTTTACACAGGAACTTTTTTTAGTATTTTCTGTGAAAATGGAATAGGGAATTAATTGATACAATTTGATTGCTGCCTATTATTTAGAGAAGCTTAGCCTCTAGCAGGTTAAGATAGGAAGGTTAAAACGTCTTTAAAATAGGAGTTAAATCTCCTATTTTAAGTCATTCCATTCCAAGAGAGTTTGGGTTTACCCCTTTCAAGGCATGTCAGTAGATATATGATAGATTTCTAACACAAAGAGCTGCAAAATTCTGAATGGCATGAAAATTAACAAGATGAAATTAAAAAAAAAAACTTACATGATTTTTACAAAGTATTTTCTGATTGAAATTGTAATGAAATTTAATATATTGTAAACCCCAGGTTAAACTAAGCAGCAAATTCTACCTGCCTTACTACTTCCTCTTTCCTGCAACAAAGAAAAAGATTTCACAAAGGCAAGATTCCAGCAAAGTTACAAAATCCTGTTGTTGTATCACTTTGACAAGGTCTATTTTAAAAACTACCTGTGACAGTTTTCTGGTGCGCATTGCTTTGCAGTAAATAAACTCACAGGAACAGACAGCAACAATCACAGATCTGATTTAAAAATATTTGGTAGGATTTTTCTGAATGAACACAAATGCTCCTTTTAACCTTAGAATAGAGAAAAACAATAAGAAGATGAGCTTTTAGGGACACATGTTCTCATGTACTTGAAAACTTGGCCTCGACTACTTTAGCTGATGTAGTTATAAGAAGAAGCCTTGTCTTTATTTGCACAGGTTTTCTTTTGATAGTAAGATCATTAGAGCTGTAACTATTAAATACATTTCTTTTAGGCATTCTTACTGAAGTAGTTGTTTCCCAGCTGCTAAACTGAAGGAAGGCCTAAACAGTTCATGCAAGTAAGGTACTTAGTGTTGAAAGTGATGTGGTGGAAAAAATAGACAAGCAGGCAGGTGAAGTTAAGAGACTGGAATAACTGAAAAATTAAAAGGTAAGATCAAGTTTAAACAAGTAGAAGACATATTTTTATTCAATTTATTATTTAAAAATGTAAATAAAATATACTTATATTTTATGGTTTAGAAGAGAGGAGAAAGAATCTATTTAGTGTAATCCAACTAACAGACTAAGAATATACAATGACTGTTTCCAAGGGTTGAAATACACCAAAGTGTTTTCTCTAAGAAGGCCAAGGTAAAGAATGTTTGATTTTTCTAAGATATGAATGATGGCCCACATAGAAGACTTCATTGCAGTGACAGTAAAAAAAGTTATACCTTAAAAGTGTGAAAAAATGTTCAAAAATATTTGAAAGACTGGATGAGTTGGAAGAAGAGAGAAAAGATGGAGAGGTGTTTTCAGCTCAGGTCGTGAGTATTGGGGAGAATAAGAGAAAGATTGCTGGCAAAGATGAGGAATTTGAGAGCAGCAGGGAAGGCGGTTAAACGGAAATGGATGCTGATAGACAAAATTGTCCAATCTGGTAAGTTTTGGTTTTAGATTCAGCATTAGCTCAAATAGTTCAGAGTCATAGAATTGTGTTCTGTGTTTTGTGCCTTGTGTTGTACAACACAGGATCACACAGACAGTTAATGTAGAGAATTTCCTACTTTTGAAGGGATATGAGACATTACCAGTTACCTTGAACATTCTCATTTTTTCCCATCATACAATAAGAGTTTTTGTTTTTATGATAATGCTTACATTAATTAATGGTTGCAAGGAAATGCTTTGTGACATGTGGTGATCAGAGAGATGGATGTCTGTTCTGTGGACTGTGCCGACCAAAGATATTATCAACAAGTTTTTCACTACTACAGGGAGTGAATGTGTTCCTACATGAAATAAACCCATACTCAATATACACCAGCAGTGGGAGGACTCATGAAGGCATAAATGAGCAACCGAAAAGGAAGGGAAAAGGTAGATACAGCAGTATCCTTCAGTGATGTGTCAGTCATCACCACATATCTCTGAGAGTGGTGAAGATGTGGCAGACTCTGAAGAAACATCTGTGTGAGAAGGAGTTTCTGAAAAAGAGGAGGTGGAAGATTTTTATGAGGTGAAATGCATAAAGGAATTTGGAAACAAAAAGAGAAGGAATTAAACTGACACTGTTATGAGAGGACTATGAAGAACAGCCATGGAGAAATTAAGAAGGGAGAAGATTAAATGGGTGCCCCAAGTGTGAGACCTTCTAATTAGGCTTTTTATTTTAAATGTGGATTACTAGGAGATTAAAAGTTGGAAGAGTCAGTAGACGAAGAATCAGGAGTAAGGACCATAAATCAAAAACTGGTCAAGAGGAGAGTTGGAGTTGATAATGGTTTGTTTATCATTAATACTGTGTCTGAATGTTCTCACCCATTGAAAGAAATGCACCAAAGAAACATTTCAAGAAGTGTCAGAATGGTAGCAAACAGATTGAACTCAAATAAAGCGAATCAGAAAGAAGTAGATAATGGAATGAAGAGGGTATTTGACATAGGTATTCAAATGATACATCTTTGATACCAAAACTCACAACTTAAAGAGAGTTAGTAGAGATACCTCAGTGTTACAGAAGAGTGGTCTTTTTATCACAGTGTCATAGTTTCAGTTCATATTATATTTCAAGCATAGGAAATTTTGGGAACTTTTTTCTTTTACTGTTTATAAACAAATGTGCTTCGTCTTGTAGTGCTCCAATACAAAATGTATTTTACACATAAATAAAAATATATGTGTTTTTTTCAGAAACACAATTTAAAATCACGTAAGGCTGGTAAGTTATTTTACATTAGCAATCTACTTGTTTCAAAGTAGCACATTTCAAGTAGCTGCGGAGATACTGAGAATCTACTGCTTCTCTTTTACAACTGTAGTTAGGGGCATAATAATTTCAGTGGTTTCTGTCAAACTTTTTCCAAATATGGAAGAAAAAGTAAAATTACAGTAAGATCAAACATTTCATAGTACTGTCTCACTAACAAAATGCCTAGCCAGTACCTTTCAGTAGCAAGTTTTCTATGTTCTAAGAAAATAATGGCATTTCCAAGCAGCATAGAACTGCAATTGTCTAGTGACCATGGCGACCATAGCCAGAGCTTGTCTTTGAGCTTATCATTCAACATTGACCATTGCAGAATCCTGAAGTATGACAAACTCTCAGAAAAAGGGAAGATGCGGAAATTGTTGTCTAGCTTTTCATTTTAATGACCACTGAATGAAAATCTTGGTATTTTTGATGGAGCTGGAAGGTACTTTGGATCTTAAATCCATTGCATGAATGTTCTATATAACCATTTCGATCTCTTTCTAGTTTAAAGTATAGCTGGATGATAGTGAGAAAAAAGTGAGATTGGCCTATGGGGGTAGGAAAAAACTCTTAAATTTCAGAAATATTCAAAAACGATGTTTTATTTAGAATTCAGAGGAGAGATTTCTCAGTGTTTTGATATGAATTATTATATTATTATATTGCTATATGAATGCCAATCTGTGTTTGCAATTTACTACTTAACAATCAATTAAATTCCACCTTTGAGATCTTGGGTTTCTTCAAAGGTACTGAATCCAAATGTACCTTAAAGGATTCAGGAACACAATTTTGTAAAGTCAGCAGAAAGTACTCAAATGATAGAAAAAGGACAAGCAGAGGTGAATGTGAGCAGAATAATCATTTACAGTGCTGAAACAAAGATATGAGAAGGATCAGAAAAAACAGCACTGTACCATGAGGGAATAAATTCGACAATTTAAAAAAAGTGATACCTTGATAAATGCTGATGGCCATCCTCAAACCCAGGTAAATTATTTTATTTTTATTTGCAAATGTGTGTGTACTTCCCCTNCCCTTTCATTTTCTTCCCCCCTTCTTTCTTGAAAGTAACAATCTGTATTAAACACATTTTTGTAGAGGACTTGAGTGGCCACCTGAGCAAATTTTTTCTGTCTCCTTCATGATCACCTGCACCATGTATTTTGTAGGTACCATTTTGTGCCACAAAAAAGGTAAACTAAAAATTGAAGACTGGAAAAAGATATGGAATCCCTTGAATTCCCTACCCATAGATTTTCTCCCCTCATACTGGCCATAGCTACCAGGAAACTAAGGTAAAAAAGGATTTTGATGGTTGACCCAAGAGAAAAATATCCTTTCTTTAAAAAAA
>VZTA01026838.1:14841-40061 GCA_013398855.1 Mohoua ochrocephala
GTATTAGAGCAGGCAGCTGAATCAGCTCACCCAGTATCCACAAAAGCAGCAGATCTCACAGAAACAAAGCAGCAAGAATATGCAGACAAGAGCAGGAGGAGGAAAGGGACTATCCCACTGTGAAAGCGTTTTGCCAGGATAGTGTAAAAAATAAATCTTGCAGGACAAACTGGTTTAGGATAAATTCTGTTAAAGGAGCAAACGGTAGAAAAAGTCATATAGAATAAGATCTCTAAACAGCTAGTTTGACACTGTAATTTAGGCTAAAACACAGAGAAATATTTTGGTATAACTAGCATTTTGCTGATCTTAGTGGTACATTTAGGCATTTCTAGGTAGAGACAGAGCAATGAGAATTTATGCTAAAACAACTTCTTCATATACCTGTGGGTAGATTCATATATTTTCGTTTAGTATAGTACAATTACCAGTCTCATTTATTACCTACCAAGATGTGAAACCACAAGGTGAGGTTAAAGTATCATCAAGGGTATCTTCATCACTTCAATATCATTGCCTTAAAAAGCACTGACCAGGAGAAGTAGATGACCTCATTTCAAAATTATTACAGTACAGAGAACTCAGTTTCAACATTATAATTCATTTTCCTACAGAATATTTCAAATTTATGATCAGTTTCCTGACATGTAATAGCTAATCGTTAAGGATAGCCACTTTAACATAATATGAATACGCATTTCTCCATAGGTAATACAACAGTTCCTGCATTAGCATTATTGACTAAGGTGCATTTAACTTCTTCACTAATACTTAATGGAAGGTTAATGTATAAGTCAGAAGATTAAATGGCTTTTACTTAAAACAAGTATATTGATTAAAATAACTTAGTGTGGTTTTTAAAGATGATTATATAAAAGTAGTCACACTTTTAAATATTTTATTAAATATTATGAGCAAAATGTGGGCTTCACTGACCAAAATTACTGGAAGTTATTGTACTAATTGTGCCTTGAGCTAATTATTGCTCATAGTTAACAAATGAATATTTTATACTGAAAGGTAACAAATCATTCCTGCTAAATTCAGCTCTCAAAGTTAGCTTCATTCCATCGGTCCAGGAATTGCCCTGCTACTGTGAGCAGTCCTTCATATCCCACCCCCTCTTTCTTATGCATGGCACTACTGAAGAGCAGGGTAACCTTCCAAGTACAGATTACCTGTTCATTTTCAATAAAGTGCTTCTATTTTCTTTACGTGGGCTAATATTGCTTTTCAAATGTATGTGTTAAATTTTATGCACTTGGCATCTCAAATTAGAGCATGTAGCCACAAAGCTGGGGCTAGGCAAACTATCTTGTGGAAGGTTTGGATTTAAATTTGAGATTCTGCATGTGCACAACACTTAGGAACTGATCTCACAGTTGCATTAAATAAGACGCTTGGGGCCATTTTCCTATTCATTCATTTTAGTTTCAACTCAGTTAAATACTTGTGCTGAGAATTTTTCACCTTATACTATGCAGGGCTTCTCATGGGGACTCTTGCTCCATATTTCACTGAGTCTTTTCAGTGTTGCAGAATTGTTTTCATTGAAGGAAAAATAGTAGTTTGGTATGAAAAATTGAGACATTTCTGCAAACACTGTGTATTAATAGCAGTGTGTTGAGTTATCCAGTGTCATTAGCGACTATTGTATGCTGCTGAGGTACAAGTCTTAGGCCAAAATAGATGAGCCTTGTAAAGCGTGTTTTGGTTATGCCAGATTTTTGATTCAGACCAGGTCTAATCTTAGGTGGATGCTAAAGAAAAGACTGGTTGTATTTGACTGGTACTGTGAGTCTGTTTGTTTGCTGAGAGGCACTGCACCTGTGAGACATCTCTGTTTACATCTTTTGGAAACACAGCTGATCTGTCATGGCTTTTGTTTGAGCTAGATTTTCAAAGGGACCTTAAGTAACAGTAATAAGGGCATATGGTGTAAAAAAGCTACTAATAATTTTGTTCTTCAAACATCCCTTTGCTAACTGAGAAAAGAATGAAGATTGACTGTAAAGTTTCATGGCTCTGGTAGAAAATACTTTATATTTTTCTTCCTTTTAAAATTTTGCACATGCTTCCTTAAGTGCAGTACATGCTTACTAAAACTTCAGTGGAATAAATAATTTTTATAGCAGAAAATAGCTAAGATAAGATGGCTTCACGTTAGAAAAGGGATGACCACAGACAGATAGTCCAAAAATTTTTGAGTGGGCCTAGAAAACAGTAAGCAAGAGGCTACTCACTGCACCTCCCCAGGCAGATATCAAATGCAACTAAGACAGTGTGTCCAAAGAAAGGAAATGTTTCTGATGAAATGTAGTTGAGCTGTAATACAGCTTGCAACAGAAGGCTGCAAGTACTATAAGTGTACATGGATTCGATAACTGATCGAATATATCCAAGGAAGTAAACTCCACTGTGGGATCTTAAATTCAAAGCTCTGCTTCTGGATCAGGAAATCCCAAGCAGGAGGCCGGAGATGCATTCTGGAGAAACACCTTTTTATTTGGTAAAGTCAGTCCAGAACTCCTGTGAGTGAGCAGTTTTAAACAGAAGACTGAAAGGAGACAGTTAGGAACAACTAGTATCATATCTTTGCCTACCTTCCAGAGAAAAAGCTGGAAAAAAAAGGGTTTCAAAGTTGACTTTATCCTTTCTGCTTTTGTTCCAGACACAAATGTATTTTTCTTTCTGTCCATTTCATCTAGAGAAAAAACCAATCTGCTAATACCAAAACCCTTCACCATCACACTCCTTTCAGTCTGACATTATTTCCGAGTTGGGCTGGACATCCAGGTGGAATATTGTGGCAGTTACTTTCAATTTCTCCTTTAAAGTCCCCGTGGGCTTGAGCAGGTAGCATCTGCACTACAGCAAGATGTTCTGTGTTTAATTGTTATTACATTCTTAATCCATTAAATCTTGAACCAGCAAAAGACAATGTTACCAGAGATGAAAAAAGTCTAAAGAATGTTGCCATAAAAAGGGCTGAAAGTACAAATAATGTCTGATTGAGTGATGGTGAACTGATTCAGTTTAAATTAAATTATAGTAGGTTTGCAATGAGAACTTGGGTTTCAAAAGGGCAAACCTTAATAAATTAAGGGAACTCATTACCAAAGTTGCTGACTACACTGACCTCTGAGATCTGAATGTGGAGGGGGTAAACATTTTAAAGAAATCTATCAAGTCAGTGGCACTGCCATAAGATTACAGAATAGGAAATGTCAAGAGTTGGTATAAAGGAGCAGAGGTGAAAGAGAAGGGTAGGAAGAGATTAGTCTGATCTCAGTAGTATGCTAGGCTTTAGCTTTTAAAGAGTTGAATAAAATAATTGAGATAGAATAGAAAATGCAACATAGGTTTTATTAAGGCAGGACTAATCTGATATCCTTTTCTGATAATGTTTTTTTTCTACAGAAGGAAATGCAACCTGATTTACTAAAATATTTGATATGGGGCCACATAGGAAATTACTAGTTCATCTAGAGAGTGCAGGGATTAAGAAAACCATTGTAAGGCAGACGAAGAACTGTAAAGGACAAAAAAGCTTACTGACAAGGAACTATTGGGTTCTATGAAGGCGATTTGGGGAGTCCCAGTATCCCGGGACTGATCTATGTCTGTTAATGACATTTAAAAAGAAAAAAAAGTCTAGAAAGGAGTACAAGTAAAACTTACAGATGAGCAAAACTGAGTTATCAAAGCAAAAGGCATGTGTAGATATCAACTGGCCATAACTGACTGATCTTGAGAGACTAAAATATTGGAAAATGTAAGTCAATTGGTTTTGAGATGAGTAACAAGCTCTCCTACACGGAAAGGTAACATCAGCTGAAAAGGAGTGTTGAAGACCTGGAGATTTTGATTTTTCTTAGACTATAAGAATGATTGGAAGGAGTTAGACTGCCACCCAAAGAGATAAAATTAGTATATTTTTGCTTCTTTGCACCAAGTAGCAATTTACTACTTGGCGGAAATGATAGTTTCTTTCAAACAGATTCAACAGTATTTACAAGCCAAATGAAGGCTCAAGAAAATATGTGAAACCTTCATTAAAAAGTATAAATTATAAAAAAGAAAAAGCAAAGTCATTTATAATAGGGCTTAAACAAACTGTGAAGAAACAGTATCTGTTATGAGAGGAAACTGGACTCAGTGACCCAGAAAGCCATTCCAGTCCTGTGTTCACACACTAGAAGGAGAACATAAGCAGTCTGGGAGAGTAAAATGTCTATATAAACACAGATAAAAACTAAAATAACTTTTATTATTTGATCTTATATGTCAAAAAACCTTACATCAATGTCCTAATTTCTATTTTATGTTTTAGAATTGAACCAACACTGGCCAGGCTAATAAAATATTGAGCAAACATTTTAAAGAAAGATTAAGATTCTATGTTTCCTTTAAAATATTCTTTTAAGCAGTTATTGTTAAAGGGCAGAAGAGTAAGCAATGTGAATCAGTAGAACTAACCTCTTTGAAAGCTCTGTTGCAACCCCTGGCATTAGAAACAGGTTGAATTGCCTGGGCCCAATACAGGGTGCCTGTCACAACCAGGAAGGAACAAATCAAGAGGGGAATTTGGTGCTCCCGTGAACTGAGCATCTTCCTCCACCTGCTCCAAACACAACTTTCTTCTAAGCTAAAGTAAACGTGAGAAAGAAATGGAAAGAGGGTTTGTTTTGTTTTGTTTTGTCGAGGTCACTGCTTTCCCATGACAAAGTAAAGACATGGACCTGACATTGACTGGCACTGGCCAGAGAAAAAACTGCAGCTGCCCTTGTGCTTTGGGGCACCCCAGACCATGAGGAGATGGGTGGTGCTGCAGAGCCAGGCTACACACTGCCTGTCCCCACTCGTGTGTGAGCAGGCAGCATCCGTGAGAGCAGGCAGACCAGTGGGGCTGCCAGGCTGACTGAGCTGCCCTGAATCCCGCTGGGACTACTTGAGAATGACCTAAGCCGCTGAACTGTCTTTGACTGTAGTTACAACAGTTATAAACAATAATTATTAATACTTTCATAATGACAACATTATCACTTGAAATATTCCTAAAGTGCTCACTTTCCTTCAGCGTACCATAGATTTCAACTAAATACTAAATTCCACAAATCTGTAGAAGTATTTTTTTTTCATTCAAAGTCAGACTTGAATCTGACTAATACTAATTAACAGATAAGCAAACCATTTTACTTAAAATAAATCTTGTGAAAATTGAGTCTTTCATAAGGTCAGCTGCTGTAATTTCAGAATGTTCAACTGTACTCTACAATGTACTCTACAATTTTTTGGGGTGCAAAACATATGCTTTAAAATAAAACCTGCATCCCACCTGAAAGGAGACTTTTAGCACTTCTATGTGTGTGTAGGAAGCAGTCATTGCTGTGTAGTGCAGTCTTCAAAGGATTTGCCTCGATTTTAAGGGACTTAGAACAAAGTGTGTTCACCAGAGCCTAAGCTGGTAACTGGGTATATAAAGCATGACTTCTTGACTGACTCAAGAATCAGTCTCAAAGTATTATAATAAATACATTTAAAATTATATTATTTGGATTTTTATACCAAATATATTTTATAAATTTAAAAGGATGAATGTTATGAGTTTAATTTAATTTTATGAAATTTAGAGTGTTTAAAGTCATTAGGAAGACATTTTTCCAGTATTAGAAGCTCTGCAATATTTTTAAAACTGGATTTGAGAGAAAACTTCACTTTTTGTGCTGAAATGCCTGTTATTTTTCAAGAACACACTATGTACTCAAAGAAAAAAATGCAGTGAAGATCAAATTCTTCCTTACTTCAGTGCATGCAGATAATGACCTGCTTTGCCTTTAAATAGGTAACGTCTAAGGTCATCACCTATTTATTTAATGACCTGTTCCCATATTTACACCTGGAAGCACAGCTGGAGAGAAGACAATACTGGTCACTGCATTTAAAGGACCACTGGCTGCTGAGCCTTCCTGAAAGTCCAGCAAGAAGACTTCCAAGGTCATATGGCTTTGAAAATCTGACAGCAGTTCAGTTCACTGGACAACGTAAATGCAGATTTTTTTTTCATTAGTGAGCAGACACAACCACAATTAACCCAACATAACAATCCATACACCTCCTTGAGGAGAGAGGCAGCTGTCCTAAAGCAGGTACAGAGCAGAGATGCTGTGTGCGTGGAGACAGCGCATGGGGTGTCCAGTAAGAGGAGTACAGACAAATGTCCCACATGTCTCTGCCTGGTCATGACAATGAAAATAAAAGTATCATATGTTGATATGCTTGCTATCCAGTTCATGAGAGGAGAATAGCAGTTAAACATGTAATTCCATAAAAGTCAGTATGGAAAGGGAGCTGGTTTTATATTAGAAAAGTACCCACTGTAGGGAGTCCCTAAAACACATTTCTCTTGCTAGCTCAGGTACCTAAATTAGGGATGCAGGCATGCATTTTCATTTCCCCAGTACAGTTAACATCTGACTGTCACCATCATGGCTATAGCTTGTTAATATATTTATTTACTCACGCAGTGGTGATTTACCATGATTTCCTTAGCCTAGTTAGAAGGGTAGGAGAGAAGGGTATGAAGGGTAGGACAGGAGAGAACAACTGAAACTCTTCACCTCTTCTTGGTGCAGTTGCAGTGCAGCAGAAAAAGGGTTATGAAAAAAAAGAGACAAAAATAGCAAGAAGGAAAAAGAAAAAGAAGGGTTGAACTGTAAGCACACTTGTCCAAGGGGAGAGACTTAACTTCCATTAGGATTATTTCATTACCTGAAAGACTAAAAGGTGTAAGAGTGGAGAGCAGAAAAAGTCTAATGCTTCATTTGCATGTTTGGTGCTGCTTTCAACCCTAAGCTGCTTTCTGCAAAGGTTCTGTTTTGTTATGGCAAGCTATAGGACTGCTGGGATGGCAGGAATAAGGCTGAGAAACTTCCTGTAAATATGGGAGTTAACCCTGAACTAAACACCCTCTTGAGCCTTTCTGTTGTACTAACAGAAACAAACACATCTTAAATATAAATTGTTTTGATTGCCCTCTGAGCATATTGACCGGATCTGGTTAATCAGGACACACACTGCTTTCTATTTTCAGTTCTAGTTAATTTAAATAAGAAATAGATATGAAAACTGTCATCATTTTGTGCATGCCTGAAACGGAATTGAAGGCATTGCAAGAAACACTGAAAGGGATTGTAATGTTTATCAGGTAGGTTTTTAACTAGTTTCTAAGGGGTATGGATGAACTGCAACTTTTTTCCAGTATTAGAAGGCAAAAAGAAGACAACTTTCCCATTTTCCAGTTTTAGACACATCTTTTCATTCTGAGTGGGAAGGATTGACCCTGTCTGGATGCCAGCTGCACACCAAAGCCTCTCTATCACTCCACTCCTCAGCTGGACAGAGGGGAGAGGTTGTTGTGAAAGGTTCATGGGTTGAGATAAGGACATGGAGAGATCCCTCATCAATTACTGTCATGGGAAAAACAGACGTGGCTTGGGGAAATTAACTGACTATATTGCCAATTAAATTGGAGTGGGATCGTGAGAAATAAAAACTAAATATTAAAACACCTTCCTCCCACTCCTCCTTTCTTCCTGGATTCAATTTTGATTTTTTCGATTTTTGATTTTCTCCCTCGCAGTGTGCAGGGGACAGGGAATGGGAATTATGATCATCACACATTGTCTCTGCTGCTCCTTCCTTCCCAGGGAAGGGCTCCTTCTCCTGCTCCAGCATGGAGTCCCTACCACAGGAGGCAGTCCTGCATGAGCTTCTCAAATGTGAGTCCTTCCCATGGGCTACCATTCTTCATCCCAGCATGGGTCACTCACAGGGTCACAGGTCTGTCCAGCAAACCTGCTCCGGTGTAGGCTCCTCTCTCCAAGAGTCCACAGGTCCTGCCAGACACCTGCTCCAGTGTGAGCTGTCCACAGTGTCACGCTTCCTTCAAGAAAGTCCACGTGCTCTGCCATAGGTCTCCTCTGCAGGCTACAGGTGGATCTCTGCCCCACTGTGACTTCCATGGGCTGCAAGGGCACAGCTGCCTCAGCGTGGTCTTGCAGGAGAAGCTCCGCTCCAGCAGCTGGAGCACCTCCTGTCCCTCCTTCACTGACTGTGCTGTCAGTGGGGCTGTTTCTCCCCCATATTCTGACTCCTTTATCCTGGCTGCACTTGTACAGCAGGCTTTTTTTTTTCTCCCTTATGCACTGCCACCACCACTGATGGGCTCAGCCTTGGGTAGCAGCAAGTCCTTCTCGAAACTGGCTGGCACTGGCCCTGGCCAACATGGAGACAATTCCTGGCACCTTCTCCCAGAAGCTCTCCCAGGGCCTCCTTGCTACCAAGCCCCTCTTGTTATGCAAATGCAATACACTTAGATAAGCAAATCCACTAAATCAATCTCTATAAAAGAAGACGTTTTTGTAAGAATGTACACTTGTTACAGCTAGTTCTCTGCAGGAAAGAAATATGAAGTTGTTAAGAAAACTAGAAAACAATGCTTAATTGGTAAGAGATTGTTTGCATAAACCCACAGTAAATATCTGAGTAAAAAAAAGTAGTTTTTAGCCATTTCAGAATTAGGGGTACTAAGATATAAAGATACAAGTAAAATAAGTAGTGAAAGACTTAAAATGCAAGAAATTTAAATTCAGTTTGCAATTTTGAAAATTTCAGGAAAAATAAAGCTCTTCAGATTTTAAACATTTAATTTTTGCTAAAATCACTTGTACTGATAATATAAACACAATCGTAATCACTATATTGGTGATCATCTTAAGTCTAATGACCGAGAGAAAAATTTTAAATTTCACCTTCCCCTCAGGTAAGCCCTGTTGCACTAAGATGGTGAGTCCTATGTACTTAGTATTGAGCACAAAGGGAGCCTGATCATGCTTGAATGAGAGTGTTACATTGACTTGAATAGGAGCAAGATTGCTCCATCAATCTAGATTTTCTTTCTTCTCCTTCTTCTTTTGTTTCAGATTGGTAACTCTGGCTTGAGCTGTCAGTCAAAAACCTTGCTAGATGAGATTCAATGCCACATTCATATTTCCAATGACATTATGGATTTATATTATACGTATATTTACGTTTCACTTACAGTTTAACAGCAATAGACCTTTAGAACATGAGTGCTGAACAAACCTGATTGCTTCCTTGTATTAGGAGTCCAACTTTGGCTTACGTTTTTTACATAGAGAATGAATGTTTTCTAAATGTAGGTAAATCCAGCTTTTAACCTTACTATATGCTGTAAAAGACTTACAAAGATTTTGATAATATATGGCAAACCTGGGGGAAAATTACCTATGATTTTGACTTGCTGCATTAATTGTTCTTGACTTTGATAATTAACTCTGATCAGCTACCTGTCCCGGAAAAGTGCATGATTTTTTAGGTGCTTTTCATAATTTTTTCAGGCAAGAAAAATAAGAGCTTACTTTAGGCAAAAGCTCAACTCTGAAGGCTTTAATTGAACAATCTCAGCGAGGTATCTTTATTTTGGATTCCATTCAATTCAATCCTGACTTAAAAAGCATCTACATGTTGTTGATCTTGGACTGCCTAGAATTATGTAAAAACCTTCAAACTGGGAAGGATTCATTGCATTGCTTAAATATTGCATCTTGAAAATTTCATTGTACTTTAAAAATTGTTTTTGTCAGTCAAACATTTTTCTTCTATCTGAACTGTGCTCCCAGAGAGGTGAACAAATTTCTGTATAACCAGTAACAACTAAACCCAGTTAGCATGTTTTCTGTACTAGCAAGTTTTCTATTAAATCAGTTGTCATTGAGTCAGCCTGAGTCAAGGTATAGTTCTCCATTTATTCCCCTCAAAAGGTTTTTCACAGGAGACAATGCACCAGTTTTTAGTCTAACTGGTAAATACCTTTATTTAAGACTCTCCAGGCAATAAAATGTATCATTAGTTAAGTACTAAATAATTATTTAAATTATTGACTCTTGCAATACTCCAGTAGTCTGCAAATCCAACCCTCCGAGGCTACGGGATGACCTTGTGAGTTCTCAGACTAAACACAAGGCTGAAGATGTGATTTTTTGCAGCTTTAGTATCCCAAGTGTTATATCTAACAGTTAACTAGTCTATTAAGTATAACAGTTTTTTCTGACTTTAAAATCTGTGGTTGTGAAAACTGCTTTTCACAAACTGTCTTTGGTTTACTGAAGTAATATAGAAGAGTGTAAAATGGTATTTCATGTGGAATTTGTTGCACAACAGGATATTTACTGTGGTTTTTAAAATATACATTGGATACATTTGGTATTTGCAGTCTTGACTTTTAAATACGGTAGCGTTCCAAGCTGTTCCCTTAAGCAGTGTCAGTATGTCCAAAACCTTACAGGAAATGTAATTTTAGCCTTGCATTCATTGACATCTCTCACCTTTCTTTTGTTCACTTTAGTCTTCTGATTCATCTGTGCTCTCATTTTCAAATTCTCACTGTGGCATTTTCTGCGATCACTGACTCTTTCCCACCATCCTTCTCCTTTTATTCTCGTTTTTGCTCTCATTCAGTCTTTCAGGACTGTCATATTATACTGTAAATTACAATTTATAATTATGATATTTTTAAAAGCTTCTAACTGTACTTCCTTCTTGTCTTTTTATTCCCTTTTAATATTCTCCTGCTCTTAAAATTACTTCTCAATATATTTGTTTTTTTCATTTTTTGAACATCAGCTAGAATAGATATTTCTTTCTTTTCTTTCAAACATGTTACTTTGTTCTCACTCAAGATAATCCGGACTTTACATATTTCTTTTTGTATCTAATTAAGACATTTATTTCTTTTATTTATACATTGTTTTCATTGTGTTGGGCAATAATTTGAATGAAATTAACTATGTGCACCTAAAATTCATTATGATAGTGAGTATAAAAGTGTGTCTTAGGTGATTTAGTTCTTTGCACTGTAAAGCTTTGCCAAAGATGGTGTAGTTTTATACATTATAAAATGTTTCTTACAAATTTCATGTTTTGTTATGATCCTTTGAATGTTCTGTTTTTTCTCTCTTATCTGACAGGGACAATGTGCTTTTTCTGGTTCTTCACAGCTGCACTCTATTCTGAAATTCAGAAAGAAGGCTGAAGAAATTTGAATATAATTCCAGTCTATATGAAAATCAAACTGCAATTATTAAAACTTTGTTGTGAGAAATAGGAAACAGGAAGATCTAGGTTCTGTAGAAGGCTGAGGAAGTCAGCTCGGCACTTCTTGGAATAATGTATTCACTTAATTAGATTATTATAGCATTCACATTCTCCTATTCTCTCCCATTCTCCATGCAGTTGTGCATTGAGGAAATTTTTGGCTGTTGATGATATTGTTACCACTCAGTTTCTCTAGATATTAATTCATCAGGTATAATGCTTCCTAAAGATCCTCCTTCAAATTTTTGTGGAAATAGCTCTCTCATGTGCTTCAGGTACTCCATTCTCTTATGCCTATGCTTTAAAAAAACACCCTGAATTTCAGCAGGATGATACAGCAAGGAGCAACCTACCAGATGACTGAGCGTCACACTCCGATATCTGTGCTGTGTCCCCACAAACACACACACCATGAAGGCGTGTTAGTTTTGTTACTGACTCACGTTATACCACCCAGCTACATCTGTATGAATAAAGAAAGCAGATCCATTCTTCAGCCTCGGTCTGAATGGTATGGCAGAGATCACATCCACGTACGGAAAATTCCCTTTAATTCGTTCATGTAGTAACAGATGTCACAAAACACTGAAAAGTAGACTAAGAAAGCAAGTTGCGATGCAACTGAGTTGCACAGAGGTAGAATGCCCAAAGACTTTCCAGTAAGGATCAGTGATGAGAGGATTCTGGAAACAAACATATGAAGGGAAGCAAAAGCTGCAAACACCCTCCACTGAGATTGCCTCCTGCCTTTTGTTGTGACAATTTTTAATGTGTGTATAAACTGGCTATGTGGTTTACAATTTCCATCCCAGAGGCTGGGACTTCAGAATGTATGTTGTTAAGAAAGAAAAGCCTGGGATTAGAGCTATTCGGGAGTACCAACTTTCCCCCAAAACACAGTTCTCTCACAGGACTGAGAAGAAATTGGCAAGAAAGACACACAAGACTGTTCTGGCTCTATATAATTATTAGATCATTCTTGCTGTGCCACAATTTACTGGGAGGAGCTTAGGCACAACTTGGTAGCAATATCCATTCCCTTATGTTCCACTGCTCACTCAGTATAAATCTCAATATGTGTAGACAGTAAATTAATCTAACTGTAATACTAAGAAAATATTATGAAAAATAAATTTATAGTTTCTTAGCTGTTCCTGCATGTTTTATCCTTAAAAGGAGATCCAAGAGTTATCAATCCCAGCAATTTTGGTTAGCTCCCCTCTGGAGGATAATCCAGACTGGAAAATGAGTGCCTCTCTCCACGAGTCACCAAAAGCAAAGTATTTTGCTGCCTCTTTTAATCTCCGATCCCAACAGAGTCCACAGAGCTGCCTAGCTGGATTTTCCCCCAGGAGAACACATTTGCCCTTGTTGATGCCATGTCTCTGAAATTGTGTTAAGGGTGGCTGGGTGTGCATGGAGGGGGGAGCCTTGCTCTTACTGCAAGAAGTAGCACACTCCTCAAAAAATTCCTGCTCGGCATCACTCATGTCTTCCTCTTTGTCCTTGGGGGTCTGTAGTGGTTTGACCTTGGCTGGATGCCAGGTGCTCACCAAACCACTCTATCCCTTCCCAGTGGGACAGAGGGGAGAGATTAAGATGGAAAACAACTCATAGGTTGAGTTAAGGCAGTTTATTAAAGCAAAAAAAAAAAAAAGAAAACCAAGCAAGTTTGCACACACATAAGAAAAGGGAAATGTTAATCTCTACTTCCCATCAGCAAGTGATATTCAGACACTTTCAGGGAAGCAGGGCCTCAGCATGCAGGGTGATTGCTCTGGAAAGCAAACACTGTTGGACAATAAACGCCCCGGTGTTCCTCCTCTCTGCCTTAGCCTTTCTATCTGAGCTGACATCACACAGCATGGAATATCCCATTGGTTAATTTGGGTCAGCTGGCCTGGTTGTGTCCCCTCCCAGGATCTTGCCCACTCCCAGCCCCTTGATGGAGTGGAGGGGGGATGTTAGGAGGACAGCGGTGCTCAGCAGTAGCCAAAACACTGGTGTGTTATCAACACACTCCCAGTTCCCAAAGCAAAACACAGCACTGTGAGGGCTGCTAAGGAAAAATGAACTCTTTCTCAGTCAGACCCAGCCTTGGGCTGTGGTCTCTGGCGTGTCCCTCCCACTGACATCCCATTTGTTACCTCTTATCACCTCTGGTGAAGCCTGTTCACCTTTTATAGCACTGCCACAACTATCAGAGTTCAACTGTGACAGGAGACCCTGCTGCCATCACTCCTGGCCCATGGCCCATGGCATTCCCTGTAGACCATGACCAGCACAAAATCATTCCCAATCAGTATTTTACAGTGACAGAAAGAGCTGCACAAGCAGGACAGGACAGAGCAAAAGACCTGATCCCCACTTCACATTGGAACATCTCCCTTCCACTAGCTGCACTTTTGGGGCCACTATGGACCCCTACGTATCAGCTGCCACTTTAGCTGCTTGGCTTGTGTTTGCACATCCTTCTGGAAATGCCCCTGGCTGGGGTGCTCATTAACTATCAGATAAATAAGAAGGCTGAACTCAGCCTGCTCTATTTTCTGTGAAGTCTCCCACTTTGCAAGGAACCTTCTACTCTGCCTTGTAATCTTCCCATCACAGTTCATTTGCCTCGAATCACTAGGTGGACTGTACAGTGGTTTCTTTCACGCCTCAGCCCCAAAAAGTGGCCCAAGGGAAGGAACGAAGGATGTTCAGCAGTCCTCATGAAGCCTGAGCAGGCCATGGGGTATTTCAATGGTGAAACTAGGCTAAGAGAAAACTCCGTGAGTAAAGAGATTTGAAGTGAGATGTGAAGACTGAGAAATGCTGAACAGGAGAGTTTATAAAAGCAAATGAGATTACAGGGAAGAGGCAGTGTTAAAATATAGAAGAAAAAGTGGAGGAGGGATTGTTTGGAGCAGGTAAAACAGAAGGTACAATGCAAAAGGAAAGTGACAGAGAGAAAAAAAAATCTGTGCCCACTACAGATTGCTCTTTCAGATCTTGAAATCAACATTCTTCAACCTAATCTGTATTCAGCTTCCAAAAAATAGAAATCTTTCTGCGAAAGTTATTCTTTGGTCCTTAGCTTAGCATTTGTACAATGGAAGTAATAGCCTTTCACCTGACAAATTAAGCCACTAAAGTTTGTGATGCACTTAAACTGATGACTGTTGAAAAAAGTCTGAGTTAGGTCTCTCTACAATGCAGAGGATGAATTGTGCACTGGAAAAGCACAAGATATCACAAACAACAGAGAGAAGAGATTAAAATTTCCATATTTTGTACCAATAGGCAACTGATTCAGGGAAGAAGAAAAAGCACAGTCTGAGCTCACCAGTTGAAAATGGTGTCCTGATGCAAACGCACAAACCCTGACCGAGGGAGGACAACATAAATCTTGTATTTGAATGGTTAATAACATCCCATTAACAAAATACTTTTTGAGCATAATAAAAATTTGTCATCAAAGAACTAGTGTATTTTTCTGAGAGTTACTTCTCTCTAGTATTCTGCATAAGTTAATCAATGTCTAAATCAATTTTTCACCCCTTTAACAGCAAAATACCTATTGCAGGTACATAAATTAAACATCTTCCCCTCTGTTTCCCTTCAGTTTGTTATGCTACTCTGAATTTCCTCATTCTCCCTTTTTTTCCAGCCTTTTGCACAACTATCCTCGCAGTTATCTGGACTTTTCCTGTCTCTAATGGCATGTCAAAGTGAAACAGTACAGTCGTCATAACCTAACTTGGGTTTACTACTTTCTATCAGCAATTTCAGCTTCTGTTTCAATCCTTGCATCTTTCTGTTAAGCACGAAAATCTACTTGTGGCTTAACTACAGTGTTCCTGTCCTGGATTCATAAATCTAAGTGTCACTGGGTTGCTTGGTTCTTTTATTGTCTACTTTAATCCTGGTTGATACTTCTTGACTTGTTGGAACCTGTTAATGTCAAAGCACTCTGTGTCATCTCTCCCTGTGACATTCCTCAGAAATTCCATCTTTATTCCCTCCTGTGAAAGTGGTTCAGTTGCAACTCTGAGTAATAAGCATTCACATGGTTTTGGGGTTTTTTGTTTGGTTGGTTTGGTTTGGTTTTGGGGTTTTTTTTGTTGTTTGTATTGTTGTTTGTTTGTTTGTTTGTTTGGGGTTTTTTTGTTTTTTAGAGGAAAGGCAGTTTGCCCTATTGATTATATTTATTCATCTTACTGGAATTAAAAAAAAAACCCAGAGAGATTTAAGGAAAATTCATTAGTTTCTCTTTCTAGCTGGAAATACACAACCTAAATGGTGCACTTCATCTGGTGGTTGGTTATGGAAAGGAAAATTCATGCTATGATAATGCCCTTTTTTTTTTACCCTATTAAGTTATTGGTTTTTCTTCTAGACAACATGTTTTTAATTTACACAGAACTTTTCAGTCTCTATCCCTGTTTTATTGTTATGCCTGTATAATGTGACTAGGGCACCCACAATATGGTACAACCAGTAATGACATTACACTACCAGTATGCTGGGGGCTGGGTTCATGTTTATGGTTAAACCCTGATGTTAATTGATGAAAATAGTTCAGGAAACAGAAGCTCATGCATTTTTATCAGCTCAGCTTGCATAGACCTCATACAATTTGTTTAAAACATACATTCAACATACTGAAAAGTGATAGTAAATCCATGTTTTAAACCTAATTCTGAAATCCATGCTATGCATGAATAATTACTGTTTAACAAAATTATAGATGCTAGGATAAATGCAAACCAATCCTTCATTGCAAACAGCAGAAGAGACCTAACAGATAACACAAAGAGATACCATAAGAGAATACATCCACTGAACATCCACTTAATTTGCAAGAGTTCAAAGGACATTCAATCCCAACAGAATGACATCAAAAAGGATTGTAAAAATATCTTGTCAAGCAGCATTGTTGTGCTGTCTAACTTTTTAATCGTAGCATAATGTTAATGCTATTAGAGTTTCTATAAAGACACACAGGGGTCAAGGATGCCAGAGGGAAAAAAAAGAAAAGGGGAAATGAAGAAAAGGTTACACATGCTAATTACATTTTCTGGAGCTTAGCATGATGGTGTGACCTATATTTATGCATTTTGGCCTGATGATATTATTTTAAACTATTCTTTCAATATTAACTGCTTTTAGAGTAGGGTATGAAACTTGTTATAGAAGATCAGGGAAAAATAAAGTATCTTTGCACTGCTGAAAGCTGATTCCCTCAGTTCCTCTCACTGGAAAATCTTTCATTTTCAGTTTATCCAAATTTATGCTTCAGTTCTTCCATACCCAAGAAGATGAAGCAAGCTGCAAGTTTGCAGAGGTAAACATGGGCAGTGGATCTTCAGTAAAACTCATTTCATGCCCATGTAAATCTGCAGTTGCATGCTTATATTCAATTCTTCATCTAATAACCATAGATATCAGATTGGTTGCCTTGTTGTCAAATAAAAATTAATGTCTACCTGCAATTTTCACTTAGTTTTTACGTATCTTCACTTTGTTTCGGGTAAGGATGTCATGGAAAACACACCTTAGTGCAAGCATTTTGTGTCTTTCATGGTGCCAGTGGGGTGGGGAAATTTGAAGGTTTTTTTGAGGGTTTTTTTACATCATTATTCATATTTGTACAAGCTTGTACTATATTTCAACTTGCTGTTAAATATTGCCTCTGGCCTATAGCTGGCATGGTCTATTTCAATTTCAGTTGGAGAAAAAGACACCTTCTTCTTGTATGATGTGATCAAAATTTTGAAGCTCTGTAATTTTCTTGCTGCTCACAGAAACAAAGCGTCCAGGCTCACTGAGAAAGCCTTTTCTACAAGCTATAAATATTTGCTATTTGTAAAACCTCAATGAAGGATTTAGTTATTAAAAAACTAAAGGAAGAAAATTACTAATAATGATTGGTTTGAGCTAATGAGATGTTTTTATGCAAATGTATGAACCTTAAATATGACCTGGAAACAAAAGACTGCTTAACAGTTACTATTAAGCTATACATTAGGAGATCAATTAAAGAGAATTTCTTTCTAATGATCAAGCTGTACAAGAGTTGCTATGGAAACCTGGAAAAGGAGAGATTCAGAATGCAAAATAGCTATAGAAACAAAACCAATATTTGTAAACAAGTATTGTAGAATGTGTATAATCAGTTAAATAATAAAAGACTGTTTCTTTTCCACTCCAATATATTTGAAAGAAGGGCATGTTTCCATATGAAGGTGCCAGTTTTGTTGACATTTGGATGCCATAAAGAAAGGTGATGCCAAGAAAATCTTTCTGTAATCAGTAACAGTTCACTAAATTACAAAATGCAGCGGAAAAACAGAATTACTTTAAAGGTCTCAAGGAATTGTACGGTCATGTCATTACAAATTGCTGGCAAATTAAAAAACATATCTGTGGCAAAGAAAGTGCAAACACAAGTGCTTAAAAGCAAGATTAATTCCTTCCCCCATACCTTAAAATAAAGTGGTACTTGTATCAGAAGAAGCTTAAAATATTCATATTGTCTTATATGAAGGATGCTGGTTACTTCATATGTTTTAATTTTATTTCTTTCACCTATATCTTGTGCAGATAGAGAATACCCATAAAATACATGTGAATATAGTGTTAAATAGCATTTTGTGGTTAAAAAAAAAAAAAAAAAATCTGTCTCTAAGTAGGTCTTTTCAGCCCAGGTTGTGGAAGGTAAAAATACACAAAATCAGGTTTTCCAGTACAGAGGACACAGCTTGCCAATACACACATGGAGAAACGTTCAAAGCAGGGTCGGTAGTTGGGATTTCCTGTATAGATATAGGGACCTTCTTGCAATAAACAGCTATAATGGACTAGAGGCACTCTCTCTCCCCTTTGTTCTCCCAGTTTCAAATTGTCCACGGCTGCAAAGGTTTAGCTTCTTCGCAATGAAAAACAGCAGAAAGTCTCTGGGTCTGGTGGACAGGAATCTGCCGTCCGTTCTTCTGCACCATGCTAAGGGCAGGGAGACCCTGAGCCCGGAGGAGACCAGTCCAGAAGCAACTCCCAACAGCTCCAACATCTCAACTCAGGTCTGTTATGCCATGGAGTGACCTCATTTCTGGGCTATGTCAGTACAGCTCAGCCGGAGATCTCTGTATATGTCAGCTATTCACAGAGCCGCACAATCCAAGCCTGGGAACAGACTCCTAAAATTACACATTCATTTAAGTTGTTTTTTAGACCATTCCTGAGAGTCTTGAAAGCAATAAAGGTCAACTTGTTCTGAGGAACATATCCATGTGGGTGAGTACATTTGACAATAAATTTGAAGGACTCTTTCATTGTGGAATTTGAAAAAGCTGCATTAAACAAGCAACATAGAAGTGTCACAGGAAATGTTTCATGAAAAATTAATTAAAACATTGTCATCTGTACTACAGAACTGTACTACAGAAGTAGGTGGGAGGGTTTCTAATCACTTTTTTCCATGATTCAGGTTTAATCAACTGAATGGAATATGTTTACTGAAGTTATAATTCTGCTACAGTCATGTATGATGGGACTACCAAAATGATCTGGCTATACGTATACTAAACTCAATAATTGATTTCCATGCAAAGTTATGAATGCAAATATTTTCAAAAATCTCCTTCTATGCTTTTTCTTGTGTCTCATGTCATCTCCTGCAACAACTGGTAATACTTTCCTGCTTTATAAATGTTATGTGAAGCTTGTTTAACCTGCTATTTGAAACATGCCTTCTAGGGTAAAATCCCCACAAAATATTTGCTTCATACACTCAAGGTCTTTATTTCTGGATTATAAGTAATTTGCAACAAAAACTCTCATGTTTTTTGAACGTGTGACTGTAGAGCTGTAACTGAATAGAAGGCAGATACACTTCAGGGATAAAACAGAAAAATAAAGAGAAAAAAGGAATATTTAGCCAACCTGAAGCAATAAATAGTTATCAGGAAGAAAAGACTATTATTTCTGAAAGAAAATCTTTCAGACTTCCACTTCATGGGAAGGTCATTTTGGTTAGCTTCAATGAGATAATCAAGAAATCCAATTAGCTCTATATAGAAGTTACAAATCTGTTCTCATCAAAGAACACATAGCCTACAGCACAAGCAAACAAAATGCTATTAGATTGAACCATTAAAAAGAAGAGTTGTATCCTGCTAATAGGAGAGGACTTAGAAGAATTCAGCTAGAGAGTAACTAAAGAGAAAATAAATTACAACCACTTGTCAGATCAATCCGAGTATCTGACAATAAGTGATGGCTCACAAAAAGCAAATTTTAAAAAATTGTATTTTATTGATTGATTTGTAAAGTGAGCTACTGAGCTCTAAGATTCGTATATTTAAACTTTGCAAAGATCAGTGAAATCTAATGTGAACGCAGTAATCCTTCGCAATGGAAACACAGAGTCCAACTCTCTCCTAAGGGATTTCTTCAGACAGAAGAAGGCAGTAAATTTGCCTTGGAGAGTGACCTACGGCCAGCTAACTTTTGGGATCAGTAGAAGAATCAAGTTCCAAAGTCAAGGACTCAGAAAATACCACCCAGCATTTGAGTTTTCAGACAGATCGGAAATGAATTCAAATGTACTCATTTGCTGAACTAACTTAATGAGTTATTTATACACACAGTCCTACAAATATTCCAGACTCAGAAACTAGCACAGTTCAATATCCGTACCCATCCGTATCCATACCCATATGTTACAGTCAAAAGTCGCTGTCAGAATGTTACAAGCAGTTACTGTGTTATGTCTACAGTCTGAAACCTTGCTATAAATCACCATCTAAGACAAATTATCTTCAAAGTAAACTTTTTTTTTTAAACAAAAAATAAACAAACTTCAGAATTTGATTGTTCTATTTTCAGTTAATTACTTGATTAAAATGTACATTGAGGTGCCAGGGTTCAATTCTGGTAAGCTTTGCTAAGTGTTCAGGGAAGAAAACAAATATTACAAGATCATAGATTTGAATAAACAAACTAATTTTTGGGGTAACATTAACTGCAAAATTGTATTATTTAGGGATGAATTTGCTCCATATTCTGCTAGCTGTACTTGGTCTCTTGCTTTTAAAATGAGAATTTCTTCCTTCCTTTTCTTTTAAATCATCTGACCACTACTATATGGAAATAACCACTTTTGCTAATTACTTCACTGAGAAAAAAAATTATAGAGAAAATCAAGATGAATGAGGCACTGTGCTTTGCACAAATCAGACAGACAAGCTGTCAGCGCTGCCTAACCCATCCTTAGAACAATTCCCTTTCCCCAAGGAAGTTGTCAGGAAAATGGAGGTCCTTGTCATTTCTCCGCTTGCAATTTGGGACTTTCCTTTCACACCTAGTTTATTTCTAGAATCTTTTGACACTATTCTTGCAATTAAGTGACAAAATAATTTTTTTTCTTATTTCATCTTTAAGCTGGCATATATACCTCTCTAGTGCTATACATATGGGGTAGGGCATGGCTAATAAATGTGTTTCTTGCTATTTTGTTCAGTCTCTGAAGTGCATTTGTCCCACAGACATGTCAAGCAGGTAGCTCTGCGTCAGTCTCAAGTGACTGGGCAAATTACCAGTGCTTGAAGACCCCTGGGAGACTCATCAGTGCTGGAGTGCCCTTGAGAGCACACAGGAGCGTGCAGGGTGTCAGTGCAGGAGCTCGTTCCCTGTGCGCCTGTCGAGCAGACCGTCTTCTCCAGCATTTTATGCACAGACAGCTTTGTGCTGGTGGATACTGGAGGTGGAGAAGTTTGTGAAATGTGTTAGGGCCTCAAACTCACTGGGACCATTTGCTTCTGAAGAGCAGTGTTATTAATTTGTTAATATATGTTATATACATACATAGGTATGCAGCTGCAATAATGAGACCTTACCAACAAACGCCTGAGCTTGAATCTGAAGTATGAGGAAAAGTATGAAAAATTGTGGAACTGTGATGAGCATTCATAATTTATTTTGTTCATTGTCTTTAATTTTTTTTTTCTTCTTTTTTTCAAATAATCTTAAATTTCATCAAGCAGCAGCCCACATTTCCTCAGCTGCAGTCCTTAGAGACATAGAAAAAATTTTGGACATTTTTAAAAGGGAGGTCAATAACAGCATTACAAGAAAAAGAAAGTTTCATGATGTATTGAAGAAGTCTGTGAGTGTAGGAGAAGAAATTTAATGTGTGATAGAGCATCTGTTAGTGTACAGTAATAAATTCTACCTAAAAGCTGCATTAATTCTATGATCCGTTACATACAAACTTATACACATATGTATTAAATCATGTGAGAGATCTGTGATGTACAAGATAATGGGTTTGCTGATCACAAGCACAAATATCAAAAGCTAGCAAGTGTTACAGGAGAACTCTGGTTTAAAATAAAAGATATTTTCCCCATGTAACTAATTTGAGCAGTATATACGCTGCAGATTGCATAGAGCTGAGCCTGGCACAGCCTTATCAAGAACATTTACAAAAACATTCAAATTTAACAATGTAACCTTTGTTTTTACACTAATTCAAGACTAGCAGAGACTGTATGCCATGCTTATTCAAGATAAAAGAGAAATATGGACACCTGGGTAATTTATGTGAGGAGCAAAACCTTAGAGAGTGACAAAGAAGCTGTCCACCACATTTGGAAGGAGGAAATACAAAGACAGAATTTCTAAAAAGCCCAACAACACAGGCAAAAACCCCAGAACTATATGGAATGTAAGACTCAGTTTTACTTAAGAGTTGTCTATACGGAGACATCTGGAAAGCATTAGTCTGAATTAATAAAATAAGTAAAATCACATTAAAATATATTAGTTGAACTGAGATAATATGTGAGCACACACCTAAGGTGGTAGTAGTTCAGTTAGGTTACTTCACCCCCAAAAGGAAGTAAACTAAATCAAACTGAAGCCATGACGGGTTCAGTCACCATATGTCAGCAGTCTGTAGATACACATGGCAAATATAAGGTCATCTCAGGGCTTAGGTAAGAACCACGGGCTAAATTAACCACATAAAAAGTTACTGTGGATCATCAATAAATTATGTGTGTGTCTGTGGCACATAATTCTCAACAAAAATGTTCACAAGGATTCAGTGTTTTTTAACTAATCCAGTTGTGACATTTGTGAATTTTTTTGCAAGCACTGCAATTAAAAGGTACTAGGCAAAGCAAGCTGTCTAGATTCACCTCACTGAAAGCCATTAAACTATTCATAATTTAAAAATGGATGAAAAATAGAATCATATTATTTGTTTTCTTAGGGCATGTGGACTAACTCAGACGGACTCCTTAGGAGACTAATTTTTTTGAGATTAAAACCACCTCCCTCTATTTCCTCCAAACCACACCATTTCCCAGCACTTAAATTTCATTATAATATATGGAGGCAACACCCAGGTGAAAGACTTCCATGGAGTTACCTTGAGAACACTGGTTTTCCAGAAAATCTATTCTTTTTCTATCATGACTCAAAGAGGCTTCAGAGAGGAGCAGAACATCCTCCTGTGTACCCCAGGTCCTGTTTCTTGCTGGGTGTGCAGTAGCTGACACATTTGATCTCTTTCCATCCTGGAAACAGACTCCTCTGGGTGAAGGATGTGAAGGGTATAAAGCCCCACTTCTGACCCAGTGGCAAAATGCCTGGACTAAACACTTTACCCCTTTCCCCTCCTGCCCCTTCTCTGCCTTTTACTCCAAGCTGCCCAGCCTCCCTTTCAACTGGAGTCCATATACAGTGCATATGGTTTTTTAAACAGGTTTTAATGCTGTGAATATGCTTAATGGATGTGATATAATATATGCTGTGATAGATAGGACAGGAGATAGTGGATTTTTTTACATACATCACGACTATACTGCGGACCGAAAGAGCAAATGGAGGGTCTGGCACCAAAGTGGGAGTATTTTTAATCTATCCTATTTGTTAGTAGAAATTTGGAACTGCAAACTGAGCACATCCACTTGCTGGTTTCAGGTAGATCAATGCTGGAAGAGAGAATAGTGACTTCTAAATCTTCAGAATTTTAATTCTTTTTCTTCCTTTTCTAATGCAACTGTTCACCCCTCTGAGTTACCAAACGAAACTGTCTGCAGACTCAGGAAGATAACGGCCTGTTATCTGGTTAAAGTGAGAAAGATTTAATTATCAGTAGTAGGGCCCAACGCAGTTGAAAGCACATGCTCTTCTACACCACTTTGCTACAAGCAGTTGATTCAGAAGCTGAAACGTTTCTTTAATTTGTGCCAGCTGCTAACTGTCACCTGGAGCCATTGCCATTATTGCAATCAGACATCTCGGGGACACACCGGCCATGATTCAGCTCCCCAGCCAAGCTCTTTTCCATTGGTGATAGTAATTGTGGGTGTAACAAGGTTCATTATTATCTTCCTGTGCAACAAGGGCTCTCGTCCCAAGCCAGAATTACTGCACTTTGCGGACTGCTGTTCAAAGGCCTCAGATCAAAGACAACAAATGAACATATGACGTATTGGAATATATTTTTTTTTTAACATAGAAGAGCATTCTGTAAAATAGTGCTTTAAAAAAAAGTGTTCTGAAAAGACAGAAATCCTTCTAGTCTCAGATGGCAATAACATTTTCTAAGTTACTGGATGTTCTTGTACATATGGAAAAAAATAGATTCTCAATTTTAAGCCTGCAAGTCAACCATTTTGGCACTCAACACTTCATTGTGAGAAGGTTGCTATGATGACAGGAGGAAAGACTCTCTTCAGAGACTAATAGATCCTGTAGAATGTGAGACTCATGGTCACAACACTCCTTTAGCACATCTGGAAAATCTGTCACGGAAAGAGGGCACACCATGGTATTATCTATATGATTTTTCATTTGTAGAAATCATTGCTTCAGTACTTATACAAATCTCCCTCCAGAAACATAACTGAAACCATTGAAATCCAGTAAGGAAGTGGATAGCATGGGGCTGGGGGGTCACTGGGGTTCACTGGGAAGCATGCCAACATGCTGTCCACTGCACGCCAGGAAGGACCTCAAGTGTCGCTGCACATCCAGCATCTATCTTCTTCAAATCTTTATCAAGATTAAATTCTCAGTGGCTGTGGAGATGTGCATATGGGTAACGGTATAAGATTTAATGTACATAGTGTCTTTAATTGAAGATCACCACGGGTTTGGCAGATATTAAGAGCTGCCCCAAAGTCCCTACACCTCCACAGCTGCCTGGAGTGTGCAGGAATAAGCAATGGTGGTCTGATAGCTCCCCTGACAGCCTTTGGCATCATCCTTCCTCTGGGAATGTGGCCTTAATTTGGAGGCTCTGTAAAATTTTCTTGGGTTTCAGATGATGGGGTGGGCACCAAGAGAAAACATTGCTTTGTCTTTCTCATCCCATAAGCCATATGAGGAAAGGCCAAAATCCTGCCTCATTTAATTCAGACTTAATGTTTTGTAAAACAGGTAAATAGCTCAGTGAACAGATTAGAAAATTGGGACAGAGATAAGCACATATGATGTCAATGGCCAAGGTTCAGTCAAATATACTAAACAATATGGCTTCAAATTCAATATTGTCCTCAGATTTTATCAAAAAACAAGGGCTTATCTGCAGCCTCAGACTCGAGTGAAGGACTTATTTAGTTCACCTTTTGATTAAAGTGGAAAATGACAGGGAACTAGAATACATTTCAAGCAACTTGACTGTGTATTTGTTTTTACTTAACTGTTGCACTGGAGACTATTTTGTACTCAGAGCCACCCATTCATGCTAAATCTGATAATAACAGTGATATTTTCTTTGCCAATCACCACATTTTCTTGCAAAATTTCTGTGACAGAAACTTAGTTACAGCACCACCGGCAGCAGTATAAAGCTAAAAATTCTTATCTAAATCATGTAAATCATTGTATCTACTCAGCCTTCTGTATCCATGCACCTACTCCACAGGGGCAAAGAGCTCCCAAGTGTACAGACAGGTTTCAAACCCATTGTCACAATCCCGGCAGGGATTTCTATGCCAGATTTCTACGTGTGACCAAACATACTGGAACATTATATTTTAGTA
>VZTA01026841.1:5458-23947 GCA_013398855.1 Mohoua ochrocephala
CCTCACCCAGGCGATTAGGCAGTGCCTGAGCAGGGAATAACATCCAGGATTAATTAAGGCAGCTCCCATCTCTGCAGCCCCGCTTCGTCCAGCTCTGCCGAGAAGCCACAGATGGGCCACGTAGAATTTGGTGTGAGGGCGGTGATGCTCTGGGGCTGCCGTCCGTACAAATCGGCCTCCTCCCGTCACACCTGGGGAGAAGCTGCCCTTGTGTCCATGGCACCTTGGGAACTCAGGCTGCCACCTCAGAGCTCCCCATCAGCCCTGGGGCTGATCCAGACCTTAGTGAGGGCCCCCGTTCTCTAGACGTGGAAACATCCAAAGCACCGTCCCTATATCTGGGATTCAGCTTTCAGCAACAGTTGGTCTTCAGCCACCCGCAGCCATGCATCCCGTCCCTTGTGCCTAAACCCTTTATTCCCCTCCATGGGAAGGCGGCGTGTTGGGGGCATGTGTGGGCGGGAGCCAAAGTAGGAGCAGGTGTTCCCCCAAGCCCCATTTCTCAAAGCCTTTCTGTGTGGAACAGGGCAAAGTCTAAAAACGGAGGGAGATCTCTGAGGGAGAAACTGGACAAAATAGGACTAAACCTGCCAGCCGGGAGGCGTAAAGCTGCTAACGTTACCTTGCTCACATCACTCGTGGAGGGTAAGTGACTCAAAGAGCTGGGAGGGCTCGTTTGGAAAATGTGCCTGTTGCTTTTGCCAAATGGGAGAAGACTTGGTGTTGAGTCGTTTGGGTTTTTTTTCTCCTTTCCCAGAGTCAGTGGTGCTCGTTGGCCATTTGGAAAGGCGTTGTTTTCTATGTCTTAAAAAAAGATCGGGTTAATTGTGTGCCTTTGCTTTTTGTTATAACCTGAAACGGGTTTGTGCGAGTCCTGCAGACTCAGCAAAGCGTTCTACCATTTCTTTGCTTTTAAGTTTCCGAGCTAGATGTTTTCAGGGCCTCATCTTGCTCACTCATTCAAATGAGTAATCCCTCTATGGAGTAAGCAGATCTCATTGGGAGCAGCACGGGAAGGATCCCTGTGAAGGGGGATTGTGGACTTAGCCCCGTAAAAGACCCTTGAGTATCGAGTTGGAAGTTACGGGCAGCAGAGCCTCTAATACTTCACTGTTGTTCTTCTGCCACAGGTGGACAACCAAGCAATTTTAAATGTCAGAAACTGCAGCTACTTTAAGTTTGTTCTCCCTCCCAGCCTGCAGCCACATAACAGTAAATCATTTAACTTTTCTGACATCTGCATTTGAGAAATGCGTGACCATTACTTCCTGAATTAATTTGGGAATCCTTGACCTCAGCCATGAATTAATGGTGTCCTGAAAGCCTCAAAGTTGCACCACCACCAGCCCCCACTCCCTTTTGGTTCTCATTTTCAGAACACATGTTCTCTTGGCTGTATCATTCTCCTCTGCTTTGCTTTGGCCAGAAAAGGTGCAACTTACTTTGAATGCCTTGGGATGTCCTATGCTGCCTGTGCTGGGAGGTGGGAAGCTCAGGAGTTTGTTCGCAGTCATTTAGTTTGGAAGCAGCGGCCGTGTCACGCTGGCTGACACAAAGTGTGTCTGAGGCCTGCGAACAGATCCCTCTCCTTCCCCCTTACGTACGGGTTCGACTGCATTTTAGACCGGTTCAGTTTGTAAAGCGCTTTTAAGCTCAGCCCGAGCTGTCCAGGTTTAGCTTAAGTTTGGTTGTGTAGGGGGGGAATTTGTTTGGTTGTCGCTTCGCGTTCTGCGAGAAACGTTTCATGTTCAAAGAGACGGGGAAAGAAGCGCTGCGCGATGATGCCAGGCGTCATTTTTTTAAGCATCAGGATTAGCGAACAAACTATATTTATACTGCGTGAAAATTACCGCGTCTTCTTGTGTCTGAAAGGGCTTTGCAATTGCGTTGACACGCTGTTGTGGTAAAAAATCGCGAGGGGAAAACTTGTAAAAAGTCTAGATTTGGTAGATGCTTAACATTATTTGTGATGTTAATGAATATGGAGAAGGTTTTATGGTAATCTATTGTTCTGTTTGGCTTTCACATACAATGGCTTTGAAAAGAATGATTTTTTAAAAAAACAAAACCGTAGGCCCGATCTTCAGATAACTTAGTGATGGTGGCTAATTTTGGGGAGATGATAGTATAAACATTGCTGGGGCTTTGAGTCCTGTAGCGATGAGGCAGTTTCTAGAGTACTGTTATTGTTTATGATCCGCTCCATTTTATGGAAACAAGCTCACTGGACTGAGGCTTTGAAGCTCTAATTGGCGCATGCGTTCTTCCGGAGCTAGAGCTAATGGCAGGAAGCCCTGCAGTAAAAACCAACTGGTTCAGGAAATTAAAACCAAAGATTTGAAAATCAACAAAACAGACAGACTCGGTGGAATGACCCTAAAATTCTCATGGTTAATCGTTTGGGGGTGAACATATAATTATACGCGATCAAGTTAAATTTTAAACACTTAGCTGTTTAATGCATTTTATTTAGAAGAGCTCTAGGAGTAATTATGATCAATATTAATCATTGATGCATTGCAAAAGAATATAGAGATGTGGCTGAGGCAAACACATTTTCAGAGTAAATAGCTGTGAATAAAATGTACATAAATGGCTCTCTATAGGTATGGAGATGTAAATCGAAGCACACATTGTAGGTGGCTGGAGCCTGCCTGTCTAAAAGTATCTGTTAGTCAATGTGAACTTTTAAAAATTCTTATGCGAGATTTCACTTGTAACAATTGTCATGAAAATACACATTTGCATTGCCTTCAACTGAAGCAAAGAAAACTGCAAGATAAGATGTAATTAGCATTTCTCGCCCTAACTTCTTCAAAGAGAAAATGTCCAAGCCTTTTGAGAAGAAGAGCCCAAGTAGAATGTAGTGGTTTTTTTGGAGTTTTTTTCAAATGGATTTTTGCCTCTGTGCGTTGTGTACTGATGAGCTGTGTGTTTCTTTTCCATCCCCACCCGTGCCTCCCTATTCAGGAGAAGCAGTACATCTAGCTAGAGATTTTGGGTATGTTTGTGAGACAGAATTTCCTGCCAAAGCAGTAGCTGAATTTCTCAACCGACAACATTCCGATCCAAACGAGCAAGTCACAAGAAAAAACATGCTTCTAGCTACAAAGTAAGACATTTAACTTTCTGGCATGTTGCTTAGAAATGAGGGAGGGGGACAAACGTGGGTTTGGGGCTTTTATCGGTGAACATATTTGTTTGCCGCATAACCGGTGGTCGATGGCTTTGCAAGTTGTGAGGGTGTGTGTTGGCCCTCCTGTGCAGGAGAACTGCACAACCCAGCTCAGTTTCCGTCAAATCAGTTTGCACAGATTACCTTGAATGCGAGTTGTGAAAATTGAGGGTGGATGTTTAGTTACAGAAAAAGCAGTAATTCTTCAAAGCAAAACATTTTCTGGGCTTATTCACTTAGCTTATCAATTTAAGTAGAAGGGGAAGGCTTCCCATTGACAGTAAAATAAAACTGGCACGTTAAACTGATTTCAGTTCATTAAAATCGGCAATGGTTCTTCCTGCCTAAGCAGCTCTGTTACTTAGCGAATGCAGGGATATTAAAAATATATTTTAAATGACAATCTGTACGCAGTTAAAATGCTAGCGGAGTTTATCGTTGGTGGGGCTGCCTAGACTTCCAGGTGGTGCGTGAAAAGAAAATGATTCTTTTGGTATGTTTGCTGGAAATTAAAAGGGTTGTTTAGTGGCCCTTAATTACCAATGGAGGTGTCACCAAAGGGCACAGTGCCAGAGGACACAAGCAGGAGATGGGAGCTGCTTTATGGCTGGAAGACATTAACGTGGGTTTTAGAATATAAACTGTTCCAACACGCCTCTGAGCTCTCTTGCTGTAAGGTGTGTTATTTCTCCAGCCATTTGTGCAGTGAGTGGGTGATATAACCTATCTTCTGCACCATGCCCTCGTATCCTCCCTTCTCACCTCCCTGGAAGGAAATTTCCAGGCGCTGGTTAGCGTCAGCCTTCCCCTCTGTGGAAAGGTCCCTTTGGATTTGGAGATAGAGATTTACATACATAAACGTTTCAGAATACCCTAATTTAAATCCTCAATTGCCCGCTCTGCCCTCACTCACTCACCCTGACACGCAGGTGTGTGTTTTAGCCTTGTGAAGGAAGAGGCCCACCTCTCTCTCTGGTTCCCCCCCTGAAAAAGGGATCTTCCAAGATCTGAATAAATCCCTTAACCTACCTTTGGATATCACAGCCCATCTATTAAGCCTGCTCAGGAACTTTAAACTGTGTTTGTGCTCCAAATCCTAGCTGGGCAGGGATGTGTGTTTGTGGAGAGTGTTGAGGGCTGCGATATGGAGAGTGGTGGGACAAGAGGCACGTGTCTCCGTGTTCCCGTTGTCTGCCTGTGCGTTGGATGGGGCCGGGGTGTGATGTACGGTGTGCTTTCGTGTGTGCGTGCAAGGTGAAGGGAAGAGGTTTGTGCATTCTGGGGAAGCGTGAGAATTAGGGGGAAGGATGCACAGAGAGGAGCGGGAGAAGCGAGAGAGTGTGTGCAGTCGGGAGCAGGAGCCCCCTTGATCCAGGGGCTTGTGCAATCTTGCAGGGAGAATGCACGGGCTTTGCTGCTGCCAGTGATGGTTCATTTCTCTCCCTCTCTCTTCCCTTTCCTCCCTCCCTCCCTCTGTCTCTCTGCTCCATTTGTGCTACAGACAGATCTGTAAAGAGTTCACCGACCTGCTGGCTCAGGACCGATCTCCCCTGGGGAACTCGCGGCCCAACCCCATTTTGGAGCCGGGCATCCAGAGCTGCCTGACCCACTTCAACCTCATCTCGCACGGCTTTGGGAGCCCGGCGGTGTGTGCTGCCGTCACCGCCCTGCAGAACTATCTCACCGAGGCGCTCAAGGCCATGGACAAAATGTACCTCAGCAACAACCCCAACAGCCACACAGACAACAGCACCAAAAGCGGCGACAAAGAGGAGAAGCACCGAAAGTGAGGATCCCCCCCACACACACTCCTCTCCCTTCCCCCTCATAGCCCATCGATCCATTCATCTCCCTCCTCCCTCTCCCCGGCACCCAGCACCCCAGGCTACAGCAACAGAATGAGCGTCCTTCTGCCAGTCCTGTTCTCTGACTCTGCAGGACTGCTCTGCCCTCTCTCCACACCCCTTCCCAGCATCCACATTTCCATTTGCTCCTGCTTAAATTTCCCCCCTCTTCCCACTGCCACCATCGTTTTACCCCAGTTTGGAGCCTAAGAGAACAGAACAGGGGGACGGAGCCAGCAAAGAAAAAAAGTTCTGTCTTGAGTTTGTGAACTTTTTTTTAAATAAAACAAAAGGAGAAAAAAAAAAACAACAAAAAAATAAAACAAAAAAGAAAAGGACTTTTTTTTCTAAAAATATATTAAAAAATTAAAAAAAAAACAAACAAAAAGAAATAAATAATACTTAAAAATTCTATGAGCTTCACCGGACTGAATCACCACCTTCCCTTACATAAACTTCAGTTAAGATTGTAGCCATACTAAAAATGAAAAAAACCAAGTGAAAAAAGTACAACAGCAACAGCAGACATACAAAAGGCAAAAAGGACTGATGACATTTTATCAGTATTGTGAATAAACTTGAACACAAAACACAAGCGGTTCCATGTCATATCTTCAGTTGTAGAACTTTTTCCTGTCCAAGGTAAAGCGACCAACTTGAACTTTCTATTGCAACACGATTCACGGTTATTATATAAGGGAATCAGTGTTCATGTATGTATATATTTATTTATGTGTAATTTAATGGGAATTGTAAATATGGTGAGTCTGTTTTAAGCCTTTTTTTATTTATCTGGTGATCTCGTTTACCTCTTGTTTAGTGGGTTTTAAATCTTCCCCTCTTAGTTCATCATGTGGTTCATGGTACTTATTTAGATATCAGAGGTTTTTTGGGGGTTTTTCTCTGGGATTCATCATTTTTAGCCCTGTTGTAGCATGTTAAAAGCGACAATGAAGCAGCTGAACAAATAAAAAACCATGAATTTTTATATATAATTAGTATGACATTTAGTTTCTCATTGAAGATAAAATAAAGTGATGTTGGACCCTGGCAAGGTTTTTAAACATGTTAGTGGTTTTACAACCCTTATGTGTTGTGGAAAATGAAAAAAGTTATTTTCATCCACTGTCCTTCTCTCGAAAGCACCAACAGAGCAATAAATTAATATTGTCTTTTAAAACAAGATTTAGCTTTACTTTCCTTTTTTTCCCCCCTCTTTTTTTTTCTTTCTCCCTTTCTTTTGCTTTTATTTTACTCCTTTTTTTTTTTTTTTTTTTTTCCCAAAGAACTTCAAACATTCGGGACCACCTGGTATCCTGTATTTCCACTGGCCATATTGGAAGCAGTTATAGTTGTATTGTATTGAGTTGTGCCGGCAGTAGTTTCCATGCCTATCAATGTATCATAGTCCTTTGTTGCCCAGATAAATAAATATTTGATACGCTTTATGTCGATTTTTTTATTCAGTAGCTGTCTTTACCCAGGCGTATTTTTGTTCTTGGCAGTATTTTTTATTCAGTATGGTTACAGTAATTGAGTTTAACTCTCCCTTGACAATTGCTCCTTGCAATAAGCAGCTGAACCCATTGTTTCCCTCAAGTATAATAAAAACTTACTTTCAACTTGGAGTTCAGAGCAGGGTATCATTTAGATATTCCACTGAGTCTGTATTCAGACAAATGACACAATAAAGCACAATGTATTCTTTTGGATAAAAAATTGTCTGTACTACTAACAAAAATGACACACTATCTTTTCTTTAACCAAAACATAATTTTATTTAAAAAATAAAAGTTTTATTTTATTTATGTTGACCTCTAGGTTTTTATTTATGTTTCTATATAGCATACAGAATTACAAGCCTATAAAATTTTGTACATGTAATTGTCCTAACGGAGAGCCGAGATTAAAAAACACATCTCAAGAAGGACATTTAAAAAGAATCATTACTGAGAAAATGCTGAAAATTAATGCTATGAAAAAAATTATATACTGATAAATCAGAGCTGGGTGCTCCCTCCCCCTCAAGAAAAAAAGAAAAGCTCCGTAGTCGATGCCAACAAAATCATCTCACGGTTGTGAACTTTAGTGAAATCTTGCAGGAGACAGATTATTTCTGATTGATGGTTCGTGTTTTAGTGGAATGCACAGACTGACATTTTGAGATGGCTGTGTCAGTTTATAAGTGACTGAAATTTTTATCTTGAGTTTCTTCTTGTGGAAACCAGTTGTGAAACAGGGAAGTTCGCTTTAAAAAAATGGAGTGTACGTCTTGAAGATGGGCTATAAAAACATGTGAGAATTCAGATTTTGAATCTATTTTCTTTGGCCCGGGGGGTAGGTGAAGTCAGGATCAGGCTGGATTATGTTATATCACAGGAAGGGAGACTTAATGCAGTTTAGAATGTAAAGGCATTTTAAAGAGAGGGTCTCCTTTAAGTGCTGATGGTATTTTGGTAGTGGAGGCTGATTTTTCTCTCTCTTTCCTTCCCTCCCTGACTCTCTCTCTCTCTCTCCCTTTTTTCCCCTTTTTGCTCAGGCAGAAATTGAGGAGGTTAAGAGGGAGGTGTTTACAATAAAGCTGCACAGAGAATTAACATTTACTCATATATTTTGACGTTTGGTAGAGCTGGTGAAGCAAAGCATTAGATAAAGCCCAAGATGTTTCATTTTGCTTTGGTAATCTACTTATGGAAGGCAGTGTAAAATCAATCTTGCCAAGCAGAAAGAGAGTTGGTGGAGTCTAAATTCTATTTTCGAGAGCCAGCTAGTTTATAAAAATGGTGAATATTTTTTTTTCTATAAATTGAAAGTGGATCTTTTGAATGCAAAACTGCAATTGTTTTAAAAACAGTTATTTATTATTTCCAAGAGAGACTGTTAACCGTAAAGTAGATGTAACAAAATAATGAGGTGAATGAACCCTAACTGTACATATTCTTGACATAAATGAAATGCACAGTATTGTAGCAGGTGAAGTGAAGCATTGTCTATCAGGGCTGTTTTTCTTGGCTGCATCTCAGATTGTGTGTGGGATCCTAACCTCAGGCACAATAGCATTCATAAACAGCAATACATTGCTGCTCTTTCTACAGCAACACATAAATACTCATTTTTAAATGAAAACAATCTTATTAAATACCATTCATTCATATCTGGATTTACAGATGCTTGTTACTTTTTGAAACCTGTACCCAATATAATCGCTTTATACTGGTCAATGTATAAAGCAGTCTTATGCTAGAACATTATAAGGTCATAATAAATAATGTTTTAAAGATATAATTAGCTACTCCATGCTAGGAGAGCGCATTTTAAGTATCCTGCTGCTGCATTAGCAAGCCACCAAAAACCAGAAATGAAATGACCTTGCATAGATTTCTTTACTACTATTATTTCTAAGGAAGGATTTTACAGGCGATAATGGAAATCAGGCTAGGTTCGGTTCAGCCTCTTCTGCTGTGACCAATGTGCAGTTCCTAAAACGTGCTAATTACTTCAGCATTCTTTGGATGCATTTTTAACGTTGTGATCGAGGTGCAGCAGTGAAATTCTAGGTCAGGCTTTTATGCACTAAACAAAAATCTGTTGTTATTTCCNGAATGTTAGACCGCTGCTGCCACGCTAAGCTAATTCCTACATGTGAACCAAAATACAGCTTGGTGCTCTTTCACCGTGAACAAGGACAGCCCTCCTCTTTGTACTGTATTTTACCCCACCCTCCAAAAATCAAATATTAATATAATTTGAGATTTAACTGGTGGAACAGCCATCAGGACAGCAATGCCCCGCAGCTGAAATAATATTTAAAATAGAAGAGATTTGACATTTGAGAAGTCAGTGGCTTGAAATACCCAGTTGTACTTAGCTAATTCAGTCCTTAACCTCTGGTTTCAAATAAATCAATTACAGTCGATTCCACTTCAGTTCAGAAGTGCACAAGGTTTTTAGTTAATTGAATACATTTTATTCACTTGCTAGGAGTATTCATTTATCCAAACCCTTACATTTAAAGGCAGTTTCTTTATTGTCCATGATAAATTCGACTGCATAATCAGATCAGCTCCTTGTTTGTTTACTCGTCTTCTACCTCCCATTTAAATTCCAGAATGTGCACTTCCCTTTCTCCTTGGTACGTGCATGTCTCAGCCCAGACCAGATTCCCAGAGTCTCAGCCCTCATGTTTGGAAAGTGTAGCTAAAATAACCGGCGCCCTTCCGATGGGGAGCAGCGTGAAGTCCATCCCGGCTAGTGAGGGCAGAGTGATTTAAACTGACTCCATAATCAAACGCGAAAGGTTGGGAGTATAAAAAAATAAATGGTGCCTTCGATTTTGTCCCGTGCACCTTTTCTGCATGAAAGAGCTACGTCTCTGCTCCCTGCCCGGCAAGCAGCTGGAGCTGTTAACTCCTAGAGAGGATTTGGTGTCAGCAGGATAAGGTTTTTTGTCGAGCACCGGGCAATGAAGTTGTGTCCCTGATCCACTTTGAACAGATACCGGTAGACACTTCGTGTGTGTTGTTTGCAGAATCCTGCTGGTGTTGGTTTACTGTTTTGGAAAGGAAAGGGGTTAATTAGCATCATTATCAATCACTAATGCTTGTCTAACGTGTCCAAAGAATAATCAAGTTAGGGGACTGCATGAAGCTAACATCTGCTTCATTCCAGTTAAAGATTTTTCCTTATATCGTTCAATTATTGGAAGTCCACACCGGTTTCAGGCTTTGTCAGGGCCATAAAGCAGGGTCAGATCGTTAGAAATCTAGAATGGAGGGGAAAGTGCAATATAAATAACAAATGGCTTCATTATTTGAGTTACAGGTGCAAGAATGGCTGTGAAAATGAGTAAGGATTACTAGAATGTGTTCCTTCTTTTTATCTCCAATACGGAGAAAAAATAAATCAGCCAAGCCCAGTTCTTAAATCATTTATTCTGCATAGGCTGCAGCCTCTCCATTTGCAGTATTTAGTTTAGTAACCCCAAACTCCCGGAAAGAAGCAGTTTAAAGCAAGCATTTGGAAACAGAGGAAAAGTGAAAGTCCTTTATGACCCATTACTAGCAGAGCCTTACCGGCTTCAGAGTAGCAAAATAGCCTTGTTTTTCTTCTTCTAGTTAAAGTTCCTAGGCTTTCCTGGGTGGATGAAACAGCTGATATTTCAGGCAGGGTAAACAGACATATAGCTTATGATGGCAGTAAATATTTGTATCCCTGAACTGTTACTCCTTTCTGATGCTGTAGATAGGAAGGTGACAAATCTGTGGTCTTTTATTCCTTCTTACAACCACTGTAGTCATGTCTCTCTGACGCTGAGTTCAACTTTGGTGGCCCAAAATTTTTATCATGCCAACAGAGTGGTTAGTGCATCTTCACTGAGTGAATGTAGTGTGGAAATCAGGGTAAGACTATCGAGAGCTTTCTGGTTGTGTAGGAGGGATCCGCTGGTTCCCTGTGGCACTTTTCTTTCAGGCTCTGATTTTGCAAGGCACATGCTGGCACCCAAAGCCTGTGGTTTCCCCGTGAGTCCCTCCCTCTCAAAACCAGGGCCCTGAGGTTACTCCAAGCTCCATGGTTTTGTCCCGTTTGTAGTCACGGAGCTCATTTGCACAGAGGATCTTCAAACCAGGGCAAGGAGGGTAAACTGGGGAGGCATAGCCTAGGTGAGGAAGAAATTGTCTTGTGTTCAGCAGGAAGGTGGAGGACGGTCGGGTGTGAAGTGCAAGCCATTTCACCATGTTGTTCCTTGAGCATATTTTGTGTGTGCACACACACACACACATCCTATTTTCTATAGGAGACCTGCAGCATCAACATGAAGACCTTTTCTGTCCAGAGATGCTCTCAGGCCCCACTGCTGTTGTTGCCTGTGGTATAGTTAATTCCTTTTGTAATACTTGATTGAAAGCAGATGCAGGGGCTCTGAATAGAGAGTTGTTTTCTAGCGGGAGTGTGAGCTGTGCAGTTACACTTGCAGGTTGAGGGATGTATATTGCTTCTACACAGTGGTTTTGGTTATGTCCCTACCGGCTCGTTCATCCTGCAGAACTTCCTGCCTCAGCACTGCTTTGGGCAGAGCCGGCTCCCTTTTCTCTATGATCCATCCTGCTCCCCAAAGCTAAGGATAAAGAAGTGGACGTGAAATATTTGAGGCACGTTTCTGGTTGTAGAACAGACCACTTTTTGGGGCTTCCAGGAGAAGGGAAGGGCTGCATTCCCTTTTCTTCCTTCTTTCTCCCTCCCTCCCTCCTTTTAAAGTTTGCTGGCAGGCGCCCTTCCCTCCAACTTGTCCTCCTTGCCCTCTACCTTGCTGCTGGATGCTGCTTCCTGTTCTTGTCCTGTCTCCTCCTCTCCTGTGGTGGAGTTTATCTCTCTGCCCTGCAAGCGGCATGGCTTGGAGAACAGCTGGGGGGAGACCCCACACTGCAGCATGTGCTGGTGCACCCAGGCAGGGGGAGGCCAGCGGGGCAGTCCTGGGAGGAAAGCAGGGGCTGTGCCTGGCCTCAGTGCTCCTTTTCCTCATTAGGCTTAACAAGCTACACTGTATTAGTGCTCCTGCCATGCCTGCCTGAGTTTTGGAGCCTGTGTGTGTTGATGGGTGTCCCATTGCCACGGAGCCTTGGTGTGGGCTGTTCCTGGCATGCCTGTGTTTGGGATGGGGGCTGGCAGGCTGGCTGCTGGGGCTTCTTCCCATCCTCATGCCCTTGGGAGAGCTTGCAGCTATCCCGCTGGAAAGGATGGGGTTTTTCAGGGAGCTAGGGAAAGGGAAAGAGAACAGGAGGTGGCTGTGGCTTATAAGAGAATCAGATGGAAAAGGGACAATTGAGGTTTTGCTTTGTGTTTCCAGGAGGGCCTGGACATGGCCATGGTAGGGGGTATGGAGATCACCCCATCCCTTGCTGCAGCTGCTTTTGGAAAGTTTCCTGGGAAAGGTCTGGGGAAACTGGAGCCTCCAGCAGAACTGGCTGTTGCTATGACCTTCTTGGAGGCCAACTGTTTATTTGTTCGCATTGTCATACCCGGGGAGGTTTTCCACCTAGGGCGCCTCTCGCTCCTACCTATCTGCGCAGAGCCGGTGTGCAGCGCCGTGTGCGCGTGCGGCTGTACCTAGAGGTGTGTGTGCGTCTGTATTTTTGGGTGTTTGTGTGTTTGTTCGTATCTATCTATTTATCTTTATGGGCATGTATATTTATGTCTCCATCCCTGAGACTTTTGGAGAGGCTGGGATAAGAGGGGGTGGGGTGGGCTGTCTCCCGGATAGTTGATATTCCAGGTTCAGCCTCTTTCTCCGCTCTCATTCTCTAAACCCAGCCAGGGGGAGTGTCGCCCCAGGCCGAACATATGCTTCTTTCCATTGCACTAATCCACCTTCAGCGTGGAGGAATAATTGCTCGAGTGTCCATGGCTCCTCGGCGCTTTGTCCCTCGCTGGCTCCCATCAGCTTGGCACACGCCATTTCAATCAAATCCTTTCAGAGCCCTGTCTCCTTTTATCACGTCCCCACTCCGGCGAGAGGAGGGAGGGGAGGACCGGGCTCCCCGCAGCCCCGGCGGGCCGAGCCGAGCCAGACCGGGTCTCCCCACCGGGAACAAAAGGGCCGCCGAGCAGCACCGGGCTGAGGTTGCTCTGTCTGCAAAGGCGTTAGAGTATGATGGTGTTGTCGTTGTTGGGGGGGAAAAAAAAAAAAAAAAAGAAAAGAAAAAAAAGAAAGCCATCCCGCGGGGTGGTTGAGCTCTGTTTTCTGTCACGGTGAAGAGCTCCGGTAGTCCAGGCGGGCATTAGGTTATGAAGAGGTGCGTGGAACCCCCACCTCTCGGTGGTTCTGCTGCTGGTGATAGGGGAAGGGCTGGAAATTAGCGGCTGGAAAACTCCCGCGACTCTCTGTGGCCAGCGGAATGGGAGATTTTTGCAGAAATCTGCTTCCATCCCGATTTTCCCCTTTCACCAGGTGGAGCCAGCCCCAACCCGGCGGGACAGAGCGGCTGGGTACGGAAGAGGAGCAGAGATGCTCCTGCCCTCCCCGGCCGGCTCGGGACCCCGGAGGGGCACGGTGGGGCAGGCTCTGCCCCGCGGCAGGGAAAGGCTCCGTCTTCTACTTATTTGTTTTGACTCTCTTCTCCTTCAGACGAGGGGGTCCTGTTCTGTTTCTGATGTTGCGAAGTGGGTTAAAAATTCTACCTAGGACCCCCTAGCTGAGGGAGTAAAAGGAGAGGAAGGCAGGATGGTTAACCGAGGGAGATTTAAAATTTAAGAGGAAAGAAAAGGGAAAAAAAGAGAGAGAAATGTGAGCGATCTTTACATCCTTGCGGGACTGTTCAGATCTTTCCTCTCGTTTTTGCGTAGCTGCCTGGGATGGCTGATAGGCGGCAGCCCCCCCCTCCATCTCCCTGGGCTAGCACCGCGGCCGACCCGGGCCCACCTTTCCCGGGAAGGCCGCCGTGCTCCCTAAGGCTTCCTGTTGTCCTGTCCGCCTTGCTGCTGCTGGGTGGGGGTCCTGCCTCCCCCATCAGAGCTGTTGGGTTCGCCGCAGGTGAGGACCGAGACTTTCACAAGAGAACGGGGCTGTCGGGCTACCGATGGGATGGCCGCATTTCACACCCTGCCGTCCTTCCATCCTCCCCACCCCGCGCTCCGAGGGAGCCCGCAGAGCCCCGACCCGGGAGCTGCGAGAGGCTTTGCCGGGACACACGGGCCGGCCCGGGCCGGGGGACGAGAGCAACGGGAAGCTGCCGCGGGGGCAGAGCCGCCCGGCAAACATGCGGCCACTCGGGAGTGTGCCGGCGTTTGCTCCTCTCAATGTGCGCCCCGTGAATCCCTGAATAGTTTTTTACTAAAGCGTGGGTCTATCCTGCTGCTGAGAAAAATCGCCTTTATCTATCTATCTATCTATCTATCTTAAAAAAAAAAAAAAAAATTAAAAATCCCCTTTCCACTATTCCACTACGTTTGGATTTAACCGCAACATCCACAGAAACTGCCTTATGAAAACCAGACTTTTCTATGAAAAGACTCTTCTGGCAGCAATTAGTCTGGCTTTCTTTAACAAAATTCTTTGTAATGTCATTCAGCGGAAAAAAATAATCCCAGGATAATTCTGATTACACAGTTAAAAAAAAAAAGTAAAATAAAAAATATTAAAATTAGCATATTCGGGTTTGCCCTGGAAAAAAAAAAAGGTTTAAATTTCCCATTGATCGGAAAAAAACACTCGCTGAGATTGTGCGAGGGTGGGCTTTCACGGGAAACAGACTCGTTCAGTTCCTGTGTGATGGGCGTAGAGGGCATTAATGCACACACTCGTTACCGAGTTATTTCGGGGGCTTTGGCTCAGCCTCGCAGCCCCACCTCGGCCGGGAAGCGGCGGGCAGGCGGGACTGCTCCAGTGGGAGGCTCGTGTCCGGCCCCACGCAGCTGCGCCCGCCCCCCGGCAGGCAGCGCTCGGCTGAAAATCGCGCGGCTGCTCGGCGCGCAGGGAGAAGCGCTTCCCTTTCCTCCGCACCCCTCCCCGGGAGCTGGCTGTCCCCGCGTGGGTCCCGACGCCCAGCAGGGCAGAGGTTGTCACCCCGGTTCCTGAGCGGCACCCAGCTCGCTCCCTGCCTGCCGCCCCCTGCCCAACGGAGGAGGATGAGGAAGTGGGGGAGTGAGGGGAGAAGAAATCTGGCCCCGGGAGGCGGGGGAGGGTGGGGGTAGCTGCCTACCTGGAAGCGTGTCGCGGATGCTCGGGCAAAGCCAGTCCCTCCGCCTCATTCGCAGGTTTTTGCTACTTTCCCCCTCCCTCTCTCTCTCCGTGCTCTGGTGAAAGGTTGCATGTTCCAGCCCAGAGAGTCAAACGTTAAATTGTTAAACCAGAGTAGGAAAGGAGGGGGGAGAGGGAAAAAAAAAAAAAAAAAAAAGGCGTGTTTATATTTCAGATATTTTAAAAGGTCGGCTTTAATTAGGTTAAATACAAGTATTATTGGCCCAGAAGCACATACTGCAATAAGCTCGTTACAAGCCTAATTGCAAAGCAAAAAAAAAAAAAAAAAAAAAAGAAGGAAGAAAAGTGCGTGTGGAGGGAGACGCCGTACTCTTTCGGCACGACCCACCTCCTAAAGTGCGTGCGTGGGGATGCGCGGTAACCGCGGCGTGGGGCGCCGCGCCTCCCCACTCGTGACGGCCAGGACAGGCTGCGCGGTGCGCACCCCTCCCCACCCCGGCTTCCATCCTTTGGGAATGAATTTGGTATTTCCCCGCAGTGCTTGCCCGGAGTGGGGGGCTGCTTTTGCGGTTGAGCGAGGTGTGGGGTGTCTGTGCATGAATCTACTCTGAACTTGCCGTAGAGCTCAGTCCCTCTCGACCCTCCAAAACAGCTCTTCTCCCCAGCTGGTCCTTCTCTCTCAACCCCTTGGCAACACAAGTTGAGGGGGAAGGGGGAACCATTTGCCCTGAATCACAAATTTTCATGGCTTGGAAAGAAAAAGGTAACCCTCATGTCTAGCTCAATTAATAAACATGGTGATTTCACACCCAAAAGGAGGACATTATTTCACGGGAGCGCTATCAGCTCCATCACAAAGGGTCATAGCGCAGCTGTGGCGAGCCCGGGGTTATTATGCAGCCTGATGATAGGATCCCGCTTGCCATCCCGGCTCCTTCCTCGGGGCGACCAATAGCCCCCGGCAGGGCTTGTGCCACCTCATGATAAAGGACTTACCCGATGTGTGAGGAAATGGAGCAGCTTTCAGATGAGAGGTAATCAGCTTGCAGGCGCAGCCCCAGCCCTTCGCTTCGCCCCCCCCCACCACCCCGTCTCCTGCCTTTCCATTTAACTTTTTTTTTCCTCCTCCCCCCAGACAACAACAGCAAGAAGTTATTATTCATTTGAACGCAAACCTGACGCTCCCTCTCACCTTCTCCGACCCCCTGCGGGGAGCAGAGACAGGAGACCCCCGGTCCCCCCTCCCGGCCAGCCCTCACGGCTGCCGGTGGCAGGAGGAGCTGCCTCCCCGCAAGGAGGGACAGTTGTGGCTGATGGATTTCTGGTGTCAGGAATTGGGTCCAGAAGCTGTGAGGCAACATATTAACTGCGATCCCATAATCTCTTAATCACATTACATTTTAAGTGAGCATGTGTAATTTCACCCATCAATGATTTATTTAAGCAAGGGAGCACAATTACTTGTCTCGCACACAAACGCTGGCTGGGGGAGCATTGTTTGCCAGAAATAAAATCTGCGGTTTCAGGGACTATCTGTTTCTCCGTGTTGAGAAACCCCAGACCCCCGCTCCTGAGGACAGGAGTTAGGCGGCTGATCCTCCTACACAGGCAAGGCGAGGGCGAGGTTTCCCACCCTTCCCATCCATCCTCTTTCCAGAATCAGCCCGGCAGCAGTGTCTGACGCTGGTGCGGTGAGAAGTGGCTTCAGCTGCCCGCTCCCTCCCCGGTGCTGCCCGCAAGCTCTTGCTCGGGGGGACGTGCCAGGGAAGCCAGGGGGAGGCTTGCTGGCGTGTGGGGGATCTGACCCTTCTGCACCGTTTTGACTAAAGCAGGTATAATTTATCGGGGGAACCGATCTTATACGGTGTCACCCTTCCCCGAATCCTACATTAAAGAGGAGGGAAAGCCGAGTAACCTCTCCTGGCGCGATGCTGAACACTAGTCTGGGCGTTTGACTCCTCCGGCTCTGGCCTGGACACGTCCAGCACTGTGAGAGCTGAAGCGCGCCCCGCATTTTGGCACGCCAGCCCGCATCGCCCGGGCTGTCCTCCCCCCCGCTCCGGGCCCAGCCTTTAAAGTTGCCCCAAGAAGAGGCAAACGCGACGTTTCAGCGGGAGGTCAGCATCCTCCACCCTCTCTTCTTTTCGGCCCCAGGGCCAAACTTGCCACCGAACGGCCGGTTCCGGGTCGGGGACCCGCATTCCCGGCTGCGGGGCAGCATCCTCGCCGCCTCCCGCCTGGGGACGGAGACCGCCGGCGGGCAGACCTCCGAGCCCCACGGTCTGCCCGCGGAGAGGGTAGGCGGGCACGCAGGGGACTCCACCAGCTCCCCCAGACCACCCCCTGGCTCCGGGCCTCCTGGTCCCGTCGCGCAGCTTGGCCCCAGCACCAGGCTGGAATCATCTCCACAGCTTTATGTTATTATCGTTATTATTGGTATTACTGCTATTAGCCCCCCGGCAGATTGCTCTGTGCAGAGCGGCCGCATCCCGCGCCCGCGGCCAGGAGGGAAAACCAGCCGAGAAACGCGTGGGACTGCCCCGGAGCCGATGTTTTCCTCAAACCGGGCTGGGGTTCTACACGTGCCGGTATCTTTACTAAATAGTCGATGGAAGAAGGTCCCCGAGAGGTAAAATGTTCGGCTACAGAGAGAGAAAAAGACCCCCCTCCTCTTTCAGTAGCTTTAATTTTTTTTTTTTTCTTTTTTATTTTCTGGAGCTGCCTTAGTCAGGCATTTGGCAGATTTAACGTTGCAAAGGAAACAAAGAAAAAAAAGTAATTACATTTTTGGAAAACAAACAATAATTACACGATACAATCGGTATAACAGTAAGTGAAACACAGCAGCGGGAGTTAAAAACAATATTCTAGCCATGGAGATGGGCTCCGCCGCTGACTCAGCGGTTTTGAATACTCCAAATTATCCTTACATCGGATTTCGGTAGCGCAGTTCAGCTGCAGTCTACTGGCTTTTAAATTAAAACATATCTCGCTGATTAGGCACGTATTAGGGTCTGAAAAAAAAAAAAACCAAACCCAAAACAAGGAAGCAGGTTTTTCAAGGCAAAAATTATTCTGGTGGATCAGGAATACTTCATGAGCCCCTTTTTCCCGTCTGTGTGTCAAGCAGAGGAGCTGCGTTCGGAGGGGCAGCCCTTGCTCCCCGGTTCCCGATGCCCGGGGCAGGAGGGGAGCAGGAGCGACTGCCTCGCATCTGAACTGCTGCAGCACCTGTCACCTGGAGAAGTTGTGACTTCACGTGCCCCGCGGCTCTGACTTCACGTTGGAGCGCATTATTCCATCACTGAGCCGTGTTGACATCAACACTTCCTCTCTCCCACCCCGACCTTCTCCTCCCTCTCCCCCTGTTTGCCCGACTTTCACATGAATATTTGGGATGATGTCTAAGGCAGCAGAAAAGTTGTGTGTGTGTATTTTTTTTTTTTTTTGTAATTAACCATTTTTTCAACTTTTTTTTTTCAATTTATTCAGTTTTATTTTAATCAAGAGCCCTTAGGATTAGTTATAATGATATGAATGGTTAAAGTGGGAAGAGCTGAAGGCTCAAGAATGCTCTCTCCTTGGAAAAAAAAATCAGACATCCCACAGAAATAGCCGTGCAGAGTGTAGGTCTTATGTAAATGGATAGAAATCATAGGGCTGCCTGTGTAATGTGAAGTGTACGTGAAATCTAGCATTTGTTCAATCAAACCTTTATTCTGCTTCCCATTAACTGCCAAATCAAAAGAAGACCGGGGGGTGGGGGGGGGGGGGGG
>VZTA01026841.1:23957-82442 GCA_013398855.1 Mohoua ochrocephala
AAAAAAAAGGAAGAGAGAAGAGGAAAAAAAACCCCCAACTTTGATTGCCGCAAAATTTTGATTCTTGCCACTAAAACGTTTATCCCAGAGAAAAGTTTTGAGTTGTGCCGCTGTTCAGTCTTGGTACTGCCCTCAGGACACCCAAATTTCCAGTGAGCAGGCGATGATGACAACAACAGCAGCAAATGCGAGGCTCCTCGCCGCCTGCTCTATTTGGAAGCAAACCCGCTCTATTTTTCGTCAGGCATCCCCAGACAGAAGTGGCAACTAAAGCTTTAAACACTTTGGAAATTCCTTTCTGGTTTAAGAGAGCCAGGGGGCTTTCGTCCTCTCCCTGCCGCTGGTTGTGAGGAAGGGCAACAAAAGAGGTAAAATGCCTTCTCTAACTAACTGGCTCAGCGTTTCACATGCATCAAAGGGAAGGCAAGAGCTAATCCGAAAATGACCACTTTAATGTACACGAACCCATGGCTACAGCAGCAGAACCGAGGGGGATTTTGAACTCCCCACCACAACAAAACCCTACACTTAATGTCATAATAACAGATATTAAACAAAGGGGAATGAAAGGATCTCACGCTGGGGTTTCTGCATTCTTGAGTCTAATTAAAAATATACAGAAAAAAGACATAGTTTGGGTCAAAATGGCATGAGAGACGCCTTGTGCCAGTGATAATTGTGCTGCAATTATCAGCTTAGAGACAATGTCCTAGAGGTCTTATTCACTCTTCAGCTCCAGGGGAGCCGAAAGCCAGTGCGGGGGTGAGGGGGACATATGCACCCGACCAGGGCTGAAAGGGCTTGGAGAAGGGGGCTGAGGGACACTTATCCTCTCCTTTCCCCTTCCCGCAGACAGCAAAGGGGGACTAAAACAAATACAGCAGAGCCCCGCAAGGGGTTTTTGTAGATTTTTTTTTTGTTTTTCTGAGGCCACTTGGACAGCCCTTCCATTCAAATGGAGCCGGGGTGTTTACTTAGTGTCAGATTGTATGACTCTGGCTTCTGCCTTTGGGGCTGCTGCCGCCAGCTGGGAGGGGAATCCTGTGGTGAGCAACAAGTGCCCTGTGTGACAATACCTTCCTGGGGAGAAAATACCTTGCAGAGAAGGGATCTTCTCCAAAACAGAAGGCCAGAAACGGGAGCCAAATTCAAATGCAAGATGAGGCACAGGCAAGTGATTCACCACTTGAATAAGCTACTGAGGGCAGCACCGGTCCTGTTTCCCCCTATATTTTGGCAGAGGTGTGGATGTCCATACAGGTGATGTGACTGAGTCTAATCCAAGTGATTTGGCTCAATACAGGGCATAGGCTGCTGTATTAGAGAGGTCTAATGAAGCCCTTGAAGTTATGCCTAATAAACGACTTCGAGACTTTGTGATCTGGCCCCTTACAAATATCCACCATGCTATTTTCGGGTATTGGTGTTTGGCTGGTGTTACTTACATGTAACAGGAGGCAAACTCTCTTTTCATTGGCTCGTATGAAAGCTAACCTCTTTCAATGCGTGCTCATTTTGCTTCCAGAGGAGCCAGGTTTGGCTAGGTGTCAGGAAGATGGGTCTTCAGTGAAGAGTCAACAGTGTTGCCACTCTCCCTGAGACTTCCTTGGTGCCTGCAGGCATCTTGGGCTGCACCCAAGGTATTCCCATCCACCAGCATGGCAAATGATGGGCAGGGGTTCCTTCAGCTGAAACAGTTGAGATCTATGGGTGGTACTCTCACTCCAGAGAAGGGACATAATTGTGGTGGAAATCAAAACAGGGAGGGGAGCAGCGTTGCTCTCATCCCATGGCAGCCACAGGGAGCAAAATACATCTGAGCTCAAACGTTCCATTTATCCCTCCTCAGCTGGTCAAATGGACCCATTCAGAGTGACTCAAGGTATTGAATTCAATGTATAAAGACATAGCAGAGAGCAACCCTGACTCTTGCTGCCAGCAAGACATGGGTGACCTGATGGATCCTTCTTTCTTAGGTCTTGTCTATGCCTTGTCCTCAGAGGCTTCATCTGCCTGGGCCACCCTGCCTTAAAGCCTGTCTTGCACAGAGAAGAAGGGTCTTTCCAGTTTGCCCGGCAAGACCTTCCTAACCTGAGGGCCTTTGCAAGTGGCCCAGGAAACCTTTCCCCATAATTGCAGGGTACTCACTCAGGGCTGTGTGTGCAGGGCAATCATCATTTACCAACACAGTGACTCCTACTAACCCTGCAGCACAGCTGCCTTGCTGGAGCTAAAGATTAACTATTGCCCGTAAATCCAAGAGGTCTTCTCCAGGCAACATCACTAACACTTCTGAGGCTGGCTGTATGCTGACTTTTTGAGAAGAAGCTGTAATATGAAGGTTTCAGCTAACACTGTTCCTCAGCCTGTAAAATCCTATAGAGGGGAGAAGAATATTTGTTATTTAAGGGTTTGTGCTGAGGTTTTCTGCCTTCTGTTCTCTTTATGGCTTTGGAGTGACACCTATGAGGTGGTGTTTGAAACACTTATGTGCTATTTTCAGTGAACACCTGTAGAATGATCCCACTGCCCTTGCAGGGAACACTGACAGGACAGGACAGGGAGGGATACCGTAGCTCATTTTCACACCCGCAGGTGTAAGTTTACACTACTTAATCCCATAGTGGTCTTTGGCTAGTGCATCCATGGGAGCTGAATCACATCTGGTGCTGCAGGGGTGCTCCCCTCACACTCCCTGGAATGGGCACTGCTCTGCACCTCTCTGGGATGTGAAGACTCCCGCACAGAGCTGATGGAAGGTATGCTATCAGGTCTGACAAAGGGAAGAAGTCCTACTTCAGACAGAGCTCCCAGCATCCACGTGCTGGAGGCAGCCCTGATACTGTGGTAGTTTTCTTTGTGGTGTGGTGCCCAAGAGATTTAGGAGCCGAGTAGGAAGCTATTGGCATGCCCACAGTGCTCTGCCTGTCTTCTGAAGACCGGACTTAAGTGAAGCTCACAGCCTAAACCACTGATTTTGGAGGAGCTGAGGTGTGTTTCCCTAGTCCCCTTTGCGGAAGGCTCGGTGTGGTGGTGTGAGTGCAGTTCTCATCAGGACAAGTACATTAAAAATAGCAACAGAGAGACGGATTTGCAAATAAAAGCAACTCAGTGCAACAGCAGCAGAGGAGAGAGCAGCAATTCATTGAGAGATGGACTTAAGTAACTACCCTGTTGTAAAATCAGTTGGATTCTTGAGATGAAAACAACAGGAGAAATTTTATTCTAACAATAAAATCATCATCATCATCATTATCATCATCATTATCATCATCACCTTAAAGGAAATGGTAAATGGTGAATGAGAGCTGGAAGAAGCTTGACCATCTTTCCCAGGCTAATAAAATAATCCTGTTCATATTGCTCATATCTGATTAACACTGTGTCTAATTGTCATGCTGGTTGCAGTTCCATTGCCAGTAGAATTTTGAAGCATTTTATTGTTTTTTGCAAAAATTTGCCCTCACGTGAGTTTTGGTTTGTACATTACTCACTGGGAAGTGTAAGTTTTTAAACCAGCATTATACACTGTAATTAGCTAAGCCATGAGAATAAACACTTCCAAACTTGTCAACATTTCACTTTTATTAGTGTGAACACTCACAGCATGCTCTGCATGGGCACATTTTTAGTGGGGCTGCTCACTCATCTCTTGGTGGTGTGCTGGGATGGGGATGTAGGCAATGCTGATGAGGAGACTGGGAACCAGACTGGGACCTGAAGGAATCACACTCTTTTCTATTACTTCTGTCACAGGGAATAGGTAGGAGGAGGTGGGATTGTAACACAGTCCACAACTACTGTGCTTTTGTTGTCTGTTTGAGGTATATAATTGATTATAAATGATTAGCACAGTCTCCTGCACTAGGTTTATCCCCAACATACGTGGCTGTCTGCTGTGGATTAAGCTGCAAAATACGACCTGCAAGATGCTGAGAGTAATGAAAGGCGCTGTGTCCCTTCGATAATCTACTGTTTGTTCTTCACATTTTTTACAGCATAGAGGTACAGGGATTACAGTCACTAGGCCGTGCCCAGTTCTTCTGCACTGAGAGCAATGGGAAACAGCTAGGTGTCTCTCTGCACTTTCAGGTACTTCAGTGCTTTAAAAATCCAATCCCTGTGTGCTTTGTGTCTATGTCCTTATCTTAAGATCAGCCTAACTGACTTGGAAGCAGGTGAAAATTTTACTAAAAATACTTGCTGGCCTGTTTCTAAGTTAGAAAATAAAGACAGAAAGGGTACTCTAGGTCTATGCCTTTCAAGTTTACATTTGTCAGGGGAGCATCTAACACAGCCATATGGATAACTGGATCCTGCAGATGGGACATCTACATGGGACAGTCTGCACCCATCGAGTTCAGGGAGTCTTGTCACTTTAGGAAAGCTGCTCCCAGGCCTTGGTATTTGGAGATCTGGACAAAGGGGTTGAGATGCCATGGCATCATGTCATCCCTCATACCCTTACCGACAGATCCTTCTCTTTTATTCGTATGGATAAAATTAATGAGAAGGAAAAATTCTCAAGGAAAGGAAGCAAACTCCACAACCCTGCTTACAAATAACACCCAGGTTTGAACCCAAAGTGATGGGAAAGTCACATTTTAAGCTGTGCCTGTGTCCTGGATTCACCCTGTTGAACGAGAAAGTAGTACTGTCACTTCGGATTCCCTCCTCGCTGTTGCCCTGGCAGTGTCCAGGGTGGGAACAGTTGCATGCATCCACTGCTGCGTTTCTTCCGCGGCTGTGTCACATTTCTCCGGCTGCTCCTCAAAGGGGTTGTTTGTCCCTAAACTCGGTGGCCTCCCTCAGACCCAGTCTCTGGTATTCGACGTGAACCTTGCTGGCAGAACGCATCCTGGCGGCCTTTTCCGTAGGGTCCTCTGAATGACAGACAGACCTGTGGCTCCCCAACCGCTGCCCTTCGTCCTGTCCCTAAGCGCCTCCCGTGAACTTCCACAAAAGGACTCTGAACATAGCTGAGCAGCGTGATATGTCTTGGCATCCCTGCCTAGGCCTCTTCAAAATGTGCTTCCCCTTGTTCATAGCAATCAGACCATTTCTGATGATGGTTCAGCAATGCCTCCCAGGCAAGTGAGGGCATGATCAGTCCTTCTTCTCCAAATTTTGTTCTCAGTGAGTCAGATAAGTCATCTAGGCAAGGAGAGCCTCTGCAAGTCAGGGGACAGCAATGGCTTGCAGTGTTCACGTGCCCCTCACAGCCGTGCTTGGAGAGGGAAAATCGGTTCTGGAGCCGTACACCCAAGGAGCCTCTGTGCCGCTGAGGTGCAGGGAGGCATCACCCCCACCCCAGCATCTGAGATCATAGATTGTGGAGCATAAGGTGGTCAAACTCTGTAATCGCTCCTCTTTCCTTTCCAGTGTGTCCCCCAGGAAATTAGCTGGATGGCCCCACTGATGTCAGGGTGTTCTTGCTACCAGGAGACTTTGGTACTTTTTGGGTTTACCTAAAACTAATTGAAGAATGAGTGATACAAAATATTTGTTCTCTTTCAGATGTGGCTATCTAGATCTCTCTGTGTCGGTCTAGTGTTATAGTCCAGTGTTCCTGGCCCTAGGACTTTTGACATCTTGGGGCTAGGAAACAGGCAGGTCCTGAATTCAGTGAATTTTACAGGTCCCTTGACTGTAAAAGTAGAAGTGTTGTTGTATCTAGCTGTACCTTCTAAAACAGTGCTGATATGTGGAGATACAGCAACGTGCTAGTAACAGGATGACAAAATCCAGAAGTAACTCCTCTGCCAACTCCTATGAAGTGGCCATTCCAAAAAAAGGATTTTTTCTTTCCATTGTTTTTTGGTGTTTCAGTCAATCAATTAATATTTCAACAGGAATCCTGTTAAGACTGGGTTTTATTTTATTGTCTGTTAAGCACAGGCCAGGATATTTTATGAGAACAAGTCAGGGAAAAAAGGATAACGTCTTCCATGATTATTTGCACTTGATGCAGCAGAAGATACACATATCCTATTCTCTCCTAGAAAAAGAAAAAAAGATCCTCCAGCTAGGCATTTTTCATAGCGATTGGGCAAAGGTTTTAAGTGGTTAAGCGTCCGCTGTGATACTTGATTAACCCCAGCCATGGCTCAGCACACCACTCATCCTTCTGCCATTGGAATAATGCATCTTAGACAGGAGAACTGAAAAACTTCACCTGTGCTGGAGCTTACAAAGACGGAAGCAGTTTTCCTGGGAAATGCACGGCCCACAGCCTCCACTCAGACGATGTACCCTAAACTCGCCTCTATTTCGGCAGCTCTTGTTAGCGGGAAAAGGCCTTGGGATCAGGCTGTCTGGGTTGTGGGGCAAAGAGCAGCCTTGAATGGAGGAAGCAGGAACTTTTGCTGTTTCACTTGTCAGTAGAGCAGTTTCAGTAGGAGCAAAAGCCGTGTGAGTGCTGTGCATTTACAGTGCACAACACCTCCACTGTGGACTTGAAGGACAGTGTGATGTTAGTCCTTTAGTGAGAGGGGAATCGAAGCACCAAGTTGCTAAAGAACATTGTTCAAGGCCAAACATCCCACCCCACACAGTACTGGAAAGAAATGCAAGGCTCTTGCCTTTCAAACTCTTGTGTAAATAATTTTTCTCTACTCCCCCCTATAGAGCGGTGTAAGGTTTCCAGTGTGCTGGAGGAAATGAGCATGGTATAGACACACAGAATAAAAGGAAGATATGAAACAGTTTGCACTAGGGTGTGACTTCTCAGGAAACGAACAAGTGCCTTGTAAGTGGTTTTTTAGATTGTTGGGTGCAAAGAAGGATTTGTCCTGTATCCATGGATGGAAACATGAATAAAATTTGCTTCAACTAAATCCCACTAACATGCCAGTCTTGTGTGCTTGTTTTGCTGATATCAGCAGGTAGACTACAGTCAGAAACTCACTGTTCAAGACATGCAGAACTTAAATTTAAGGATATTGCAAATGCAGAAGGTGAGAATAGATGTTTCCCATTCAACTTTTAATTCCTGCTTGATGTGTGAATTTGAAGTGCCTAAATGGTGGTGGTGGTTTTTTCTTCTGTCCTGTTTGCCATTTTAAAGGTCCATTTCAAATGAGATTGTAAAATCACCTATGTTTTATCCCAAAATTCATCGAGTAGCAAAAGAAACTAAGAACATGCATGGAAAGGGGTACCACCTGTGAGGCTTGTGTTAACTGAAGAGTTGAAGCACCGGTGGTTGGTGCTGCTGAAGGCAGGGGTCTAACCTTGTGGTCAGTGTCAGAGCTGCCTTACAAGGGCTGCAGGAGGCGAGGAGCCTCCTGCACGCTGGCTGAAGTGTTGCTCCCTTTGGGAAAGGCTGGCACGGCATTCGACAACCTCAGCTCCCCTGTGCAAGCTGTGGATCAGGTTGTCTGTGGTGGTCTCCTACCTCTTTACATCTCTCAAAGAGACTCTTTGCAGAGCCTGTGAAACCTTCAATTTATGCAGCCTAGGCCGACTCTTCCTGCCTGCAGCAGCCACCACCACCATTCTCCAGGCCCATTTGCTTCCTGAGCTACAGAAGATGCTTTATTAGCACCAGGATAAATTAAAAAGCCTGCACAACCCAGGAGAAAGCCTGTATTTAACATCTCCTCTGTCGCAGCAGGCAGCTCTGTCTTGCCTCTGGCTCTGCCCTGCTGATGGGGCGATATCCCCTCGGTCCCAGCACAAGAGCCCAGGGCTGGGCGCCAAATCTGGCTGCAGCTACAATCCCGTCACCACAAGTGAGCACAGGGGGAATCAAGGGGAAAAACCCCCCGAGAGTTAACGCCACAGCATTATCATAAAAAGTATATGTGCACAAGGGGCTATTCTCTTCGCTGTGTTTATGTGGCTCCCTTTTCGTGTTAATAGCAGCGATGTTTCTATGTCCTGTGGTGGGAACAAACCTCTTAGTGAATAATATAGTGTTAAGTCCTGGGTAACACATTAAAATGCCAGTAAAACCAGTGCAATAAGATTAACTCTGGCAGCTCCAGCTTGTGACCAAGCTACTTTTAATATTCTAAAATCTGTTGTTCCTCTCCCATGTATAGGCATACTGTATTTTGCTCTTTCGAGTCAGAACATGCTTTCGTGAATTTATTTCTCTTCTACTTCCTTTTTAAAATTTTTTTAATATCTCAATCCTCTCCCCTGTCCTCTCAGAGGGACAGTAAAAATGAGAGTTCAAAGTTTCAGGGAAATCAAGACACTTGTATTTCAGTTTGCAATAGAGACCCTCACACCACACTTTGAAGGCAGGCTGGGTGTTTGATGTAAACCAAGAGAAACTATATCCAGGCGTGCTTGTACATGTGGTACCTACAAATACCACACGCTTATTAATCTGGGGTCTCAGCAATACCTAGATAAACAGAGAGTTTAGGAGCCATAATAAAAGGCCATGGGATCAGGAGAAGGCCCTTTTAATTCCACTTTTCTGCTTTTCCATCCTTCTCCCCCATCCCCTGCTTTTGTAGCAACAAACCTAGGTGTCTGTGGAACTCATTTACATGCTTTGCTTCCATTGCCTACTCCCCTAATTTATTCCATATGTTTATTGCCCTTTGTGTGCAATACTCCTGCCTGTGTTCCCTTTCGCTTATAATTTCCTAATTTTTCAGGTTCTACCTCTTGTGGGTTGGTTTCTTTTTGTTTTGTTTTGTTTTGTTTTTTTTTTTTTCACCTGCTCACACATGTGTGATCTCTGTGAAATTTCTGCTTGGAGCCAAGGCAGCTACTTGGAGCCTTGGCAAAGCAGAGCTCTTAAAGCGGTGCCTTGTTCAGAGGTGCTACACTGAGACAGCAGACAGGATGGGACCTACAGGGAGATTCAATTAGTACGACTGCTCCAGCGAGTCAGCACTCCCCTTCTCCTCTGTTGATTTGGGAGCCGTGGCTTTCTAGAATGGGCCCACAAGGAAAGGAAATATCAAGACACCTCTCAGTACATGGCTTGGTTTAACAAAATGCACAGCAGCTCCGACTTGACAGAAGAATGCTTGGAGTCTGAGACTGTATTTTTGAGCCCAAGATTTGTTTTCAAAAGTATTAACTGTGATGTTTGCAATAAAACCATGGTACTTGCCACTGCTGCAGTTCTTTTACGCCCTGATACTCATCAATGAATTTTTGTTTGTGGGCAGAGACCCAGAATTATCTATGCCACATCTTGCGGATACCCCTCAAACCAGACACATTGATGGAGACCCTGCAAGCATGATCTTCACAAGACTTTCAAATGCTTGGGCATCTAGATGCCCTAGGGGAGTGTTGCCTGAGCAGAACCTTTTGGACTTCCAATGAAACTCGCAGCTTTGTGCTCCTGCGCAAAATCTCGTGATTCCAGAAGTCTTAGAAGCATGGGAATGCAGTACATGACCATGGGCACTCTGCAACAGACACAGCTTTGAGTGTTCTGCCCACCTACGGCAAGGCACGAGCTGCCCATGAGGCTGCTGAGAGGGCTGATGGACTGCGGGGTGGAATACAACTCTGTGGCTCTCACACCTGGCTTGAGCTGCTGAGCTCCCTCACAAGTCTGTGACACGTCTCAGCAGCCACAAAAGACAAAGAGCTGCTGCTGAGTTTATTCAGCAAGTAATTCACGGCTGGTAAAATAATATCAATTAATATTGGAATTTTTTTTTTAAACTGTGGTAAAACAAGCAGTAAGTTTAGCATGTATGCACACAAGTGTGGGAACACATTAGTAAATTACTAGTTAGTTTCTTAGATACAATCCCTGTTTTTCTTCCCAATTATGCAAGAGTACAAGTCTTTGTGGGGTTTTTTATGTCATCTTCAGTGGCTCTTCTTTCCAAAAGGATGGAGGTTATTGCTTTAGTGACGGCCTAATTCTTCATTCAGAAACACTTAATATTGTCCTTGGCTTTAAACTTGGGAGTTATGTGTTTGCCTGTGGGGTCAGACCCATGGATTCTGCACGTGCTTGCATACCATCATGTGTCGCTGTGCTGGGTAACCTCTTCACAGAGGTCTCTTATGTCTATTGCATTTGCATCTACATCTCTATCAAGACGCAGATCTATTGTGTGTCATTCCCAAAGATGCAGTATTACACAGATGTAAATAAATTAAGAGGCACAGACACACACATATTAAAACCAAAGCATACAAGTACGCTTTGTTGGAGAATTCTGGCTGTAAAGTCTTACAGAAACCTATATATGCTTAAATGCCAAGTATCAGTGTCTCCCAAGGCACATTCTGTGGATTGCTATCCACTTCGCTGTTTCTGACTACCCTGCAGTGCAGGTGCCTCTAGTAGTGAAGCAAAATTGCACACAGGTGAAATGCCAGTCTTGCAGAAGTCCAGGAAAGTTTTCTCTTTTCCTTGTTTGGAGCCAGAGTCCCACTCCTTGCTCTCAACAGAACCAAACACTTATATCAAGGTATTTTCTCACCTAGCATGGAAATGTATCCTCTCAGCCATTGCTATGGGGCTTCTATAGAAAACAGTCTCCAGGGCATTACTGTGGCACTCAGTTCAGCGATGGCATCTCTGTAATACTCCTGTTGCCTCTGACTTGAGCTTAAATCCCTGTGAGGAGACGGGAGGTGTTTTGTGTTCATCTTGATGCCAACCTTGTCCTTTCAGCCCACGATGGCAGCTCCCATCAGGGGTGTCCTGTGTGCCTGAGTACTCATCCTTTGGGTGTGACTTTGTTAAAAGGGGCCCAAGCAGAGCATGCATGGGAAAGCAAATGCCAGGGTTGTGTAAGACACAGGGAGAAACGTGCTTTCCTGGGCACTGGAAAGGCGTGAGGTGTTTTTGTGGAGCACAGGTTGCTTTCGTGAAGCCAGGGGGGATTGGCCTGGTTCCAATTCATGCAACGCTACAAATTTTGGCTGGGCCCCTGCCACCCACCACTCCCCACAGCTGGTGTTACACGTCTGCAGGTGTTGTATCCCAACACCTGCTCTTCCATTTTTGGGAGCAGAGGCCAGAAGAGCGAGGCTCTCTCTCATGCCATCCTGCCCTTTTCCTGGGGCAGGGCATGCTGCCTGGGCTGCGCAGGGGCACAGGGCATCACCTTGCGGGAAACAGCCTGCTCTGGCCACTGCTCCTGCCTCAGCTCCCCAAATTTTCCACTCAGTTCCACGTGCCAGGGTCATCTACACCTTACAGCAGGCAGCCAGACCTGCCCTCTCTTCTCTCCTCAGCCCGCATGGGGGAACAACGAAACCCACCATTACGTTTTTTTGTAACCCTGCAGAGTTTTGCTGATCTGCACAGGTGAAAATCTGACCTGCTGTTCAGATATTTGTCTGCAGAGCCACCTCGATAATTTTTCCTTTGTTTCATTTAACACGTCAAATTGAGGCTGAGGTTTTCACTCTTCTGATTTTTTAACAGTTACTGATTTTACCATGTTTGGTTTGGCAGCTTGGAAAAAAAAAATCAACAGAAGGATTACATTTCAGTGGCACAACACCCTAATCCTCAGGCAAATGATTTGTCCAAGCTTAATATGAAGTACTTAGGATGTATTGTTTGATGTAAACACTAGTTCTAATAAAATGGTGCCTGAGGTACAGTTCTTCAACTTGTAATACCCTATTTGCGTTGGCCTGTACACATTGGATTTGAAACCATTATGATAAAATATATCCTCTTTAGCCTGATAAAAAAAAAAAACAAAATCAACAGAAATCCACAGCAGAGGGCCTACTCTCCAAGGAAGGACACTGAATGCAGCAAGGAGCCTCCTGTGTGCACTGCAAGTGATGTCAACCACAATTATGCCCTAGCACCGATGGGGTGCATCTAGGGCAGAAATCAGCTCTCTGTGGGCAGCATCCTGAGGAAAGAGGCTTTCCTGCCCCCCAGCTCCGAACTGATATTCTGGAGTCCATCTGAAGTCCTTCCTGGCTTTTTCCTGAGTCACCCCACCTATCTGAAATTTTTTGTGTTTGGCAATGCAAATATGCTCCGGTTGTGACCAAGGGTCTTACTAAAATGGTGGATTTTAAAGAATCTGTTAGAGGGGCTGGAGGACTGTCTAGGGAAGGGTTGAGGGCACGGGGGCAGAAACAGCACAGCAGGAATCCCTGCACAAGTTGAGCCCCACTGAGGAGCAGCCAGCTTAGCACCAGCAGGCAAAAACGTTCGGCATGTCAAGATGTTACATTTGTCTTACTACTCCATTAATACTCCAGTGACAGAAAGTCACTTCCAGCGACCTCCCCTGCTGCTTGTGCTACCTGGGCTCCTCTGAAAGATTTTCACAGAAATATGAGGAAACCCTCGGTTCTGGCAGCGTTATGGCAGAGTGGAGCTCCACTGCTGCCTGAGTGCTTTTTGCGAGAGGGTAAATACCAACATTTTGGGTTGGCTTCCCTGTTCTCAGCCAGCCGTGGCTTGTTCAAAACAGTGCTGTCCTTACGCCATTCTTTGAAGCCCTTTTACTAAACAGGCTAACAAGGTAATGATAAACAGGGCAAAGATATCCCTTCCATGGAAATTCTCTGTAGCAGAAATGAAGATTGAGAGAGAAACGATTTAAAGAAAAGAGGAGGTGAGGAAATGCTTGGAGACATACCCACGAACAAGAAGGAGCTAAAAAATTTACAGGCACAGATGTTAGAGAGCAAGTGTGCTTATTATCAGTTTGCACGATGTTTTGAGTTGCTCCCTATCAAACAGCACAAGTGGTGAATGCCTTAGTCAAGAAAATACGGACGTGGACTTGACACGACTCTGTGCTAGAAATTCCCAAATGACACAAAGGTCCTCCTGCAAGCCCTGGACTTTCTTCCCTCCTGGCTGGAGGACAGCTTTGCTCAGCTGTGGGGGTCTCTCCTGTTGCTGCTTGTGGTCCCTGCTCCCACTCCCACTGGGTCGGTCCTCACCAGAGCTAGCCTGGATGTCAAGAGCTGCTTTTATGACTTTCCTGGAGGAACTTTTTCCTTCACTGCATATGTGGTGGGCTGGCTGCAGGTGCCCATCAAGCTGCTCTATCACTCCCCTCCTCATCTGTGCAGGGGAAAGAAAATACAGTGAAAGGCTTCTGGGTGGAGATAAGGGCAGGGAGAGATCACTCACCAATTACTGTCGCAGGCAAAACAGACTCGACTTGGGGAAAATTAATTTAATGTAATTTTTTACCAATCAAATCAGAGTAGTATAATGAGAAAATATAAACAAATCTTAAAACACCTACACCCCACCCCTCCCTTCTTTCCAGGCTTAACTTCACTCCTGATTTTCTCTACGTCCTCCCCACAGCAGCACAGGAGGATGGGAAATGGGGATTTTGGTCAATTCATCACACCGTGGTCTCTGCCACTCCTTCCTCCTCAGGGGCAGAACTTCTCAGACTCTTCCCCTGCTCCAGCGTGGGGTCCCTCCCCGAAACCTTGCCAAGCAAACCCAAAACAGGCAATCTCAAAGCACCCAGCAAGCAGGACCTTTTGACACTGCCAGAATAGCTCCTCCATGTCTGGACATGCCTTGGCCAAGCAAGAAGGGAGCCGGGGCATCCCAGAGAAGGGTGCTGAGCCAAGTCATGGAGGCTGGGAGAGAAGAGGTTAACGTTGCAGCTGTTATGATGCCACTGGGAAGTAATTACACCGGTTCCCAAGTAAGCTTTCCATCTGCAGTGAAGTGCATTTAAGGATAGAGATGTTGCTTTCACTTTACTAATGATAACCCCGCACCACAGGGCCAACAGACAGCTCTGCCTTTTCGGGCTCCCCTTTCCCCCTCAACTTTTCTCATGTTTCTTGTATTGCATAGTGAGCAACATGGGAGACCCACATTTTCACTCACCAGGGAGTGGGCTGTGCCTTTCAGCCTCATTGAAAGCAAAGCTGAGAGTTATTCCAGCCTGCCTTGCAGTCTGTGTGAGGCACCAGTGGTGAGGGACAAGGGGACTTTGCTTGCACAGAGGTCTCAGGTTGGATGGGAGAGGAGCAGCACCTCACAGATTTGTGGCATTTCTGTCTTCCCCCAGAAGAAGCATTCGTTGTGCATGGAGAAAATGTTCAGCTTTCTTGCTCAGGGCCTTGAGTTAGCTCATGGGACAACCTCATGAAAGTGCAGCATAATCAGATACTCCAGTGTCCTGGGCTCAGCATCTACTGTCACCTACAGCAGGCCACGAGAACCTGGGCAAATTAGCTGAGGCTTGGTATAGAGGACTGTAAGAAAAGCCACCCGATGCTTCTGGTTGTCCCTGCACCTGATCACACATTAAAAGAGACCTGACTTGTCCTACTTGTCCTAAGTAAAGTGTGTGGATTGACTCAGCTGAAAAAAGAAAAGGCAAGAACCAACCTCTCCCCCTGCTTTAGGCCTACCCTGGTGGAAGCTGAACAGATTTCTGTCGGGGTGGGGCTGGGGAGATGAAAAATGCAAATAGCATCCATTCTTCCCCTCATCTCTGGAGCTTGGCTTCACAATCAGCCTTTCAGTGAAAATAGAAAAGGGTGTGAAAATTCAAGAAGCAACAACAACAGATGATGGGTTTCTACCCTTTCCCCAGAAGAGATCACTCAAGTCACTACTTGTACCTGATGCTGCTCTTGGCTTCCAATTTTGCCTGTGGCAGCTACTCATAAGAAAGTCTTTTTTTGGAGGTCCCTTTTCCAATCATGTGCCACGAACCAGGTGCTATTTGGTTTAGGGAGAAATCTGGCAGAGTGTTTTTGGAAGGTGACCAGGCATCAGGATTTGCTAAGCTGTTGGGAGACACCGTGCCCCAGCTCCAGCACGGTGACAGGAGCTGTCATTGCTGCTGCTCGAGGCCACCATACCTGCAGAGCCTGGGCACTCTCAGAGTGAATCCATGCAGCACCACCAGGCTTAGCTCCAAAACCCTGCCTCAGAGGCATGGGGAACTGCACACACTGACGGCCATGCAGCTGCTGCCACCACCACTTCTTGCTCCAGCCCCACATGCCCACGGCTGGAGGTTGCACTCCTGAGCCCATTGCCAAGCTTGCTGTGACCTGGGGCGCGTTGCAGTCTCTGCATATCCGCTTAGTCATTTTAAAAACCAGCACAGCAATGCTTAGCCCCAAACCTAGCAGGGAATTACACACGGAGGCTGATCAGATAACAACTGTGCCTTCCACTCTGGGAGCAGGGGCTGAAATTATACCATGTAATTATAATGTAGTTAACCTGTGACTGTGCTTTATATCATTTTTTTCCCCTCCAAGCCAATTATTACTAAAACTGTAAACTCAGTATGACTGAGTTGTTTATCACTGCCCTGAGAGGAAATCATCATTTGGCTTCACACTCCTCAGAAGCCAGGTACACTACTTACCTTATATTTACACTGTCATTAAGATAACGTTATTATTAATTCTGCTATTTTTCCGGTGTTAGCACAATATTGTTGGTATTAATAACACTTAATTCAGGTCCTCAGTTCCTTAGGAGGAATCACAGCCCTTGGTTATTATTAAGCTTGCAACTGGGTAATAAGCAGTTTGTCCCAGCAAAATTATGGTCTTTACAGCAAGGTGGCAATAGACCAGGGGAGCCGCACCTGCTTGACAAAACCAGTTGAAAAACACTCCCCTGGGCTCAATGAGCTCTGAATCTGGCTCCCTGCAAGTGAAAAGAGCCAGAAGGGAGCACAGGAGCTACAGCCTTGCTACGACCGAGGCTTCAGCAGCCTCAGACAGGGTTGCTGGTGTCACCTGTGATTGTGGCCAACGTGCCTCCGCAAAGGTGAGTCCCAGCGAGGGGCTGACAGCAAGGACAGGGGACTTTGCTATTGTTAATTTATGCAATGGAGGGTAGGAAAAGGGAAGGCAAAGCGTGCTGTCAGGGCTGGTGGTGGCTCCTGAAAGGCCATCCCTGGCACCAGAGCAGCGGATCTGAAAGCTACTATGATGGGCTGATGTGTGTGCTGCTGTCACAGGCAGGGCCTGGGTATGTTCACGTGAAGCAGCAAACACTGAGGTGGAAAACTAGGGCTGGGCACTGGAATGAAAGTATGGCTTGATCCTTCAAAATATTTCTCAGGGACTATCCTTTGAATCTGATCTTTGACAGGTTATCTTATCTGCAGAGACGTAAACTTTACTCCGGTTCTGCAGGAGTTTCTGTGGAGTGTTTTTCTCACAGATGACTTAAAAAGCGACATCCCCTTGGAGCACTGGGGATGCTCTAAGTTCCCAAGCAAGGACACCAGCACGTCTTCAACTGGAACACACTGGGAGGTACAGCTGTACATTCAGAAATGGTACACTGCAATTTGTCCCCTAGATGACCTGAGAAAAGCAGCCATCACTCCACTCCCCTTTTTTCTAGACTCCTTGGTCTGCAGAGAAAGGGGTCTGCTGCCAGCTAAATAATCTACATGACAGAAGTTTATGAAAACATTATTTTTTGCTAATTCATATTTTTTCAGTCTTTCTAAACTTAATATTTTCCCCCCCAAACAACTCTGCCTGAAATCTCATGCCATAAATCAGAGATACCCTTTCCTCTATGCCATCAGATACGAAAACACATTTTTCTCTTCCATGCTGCTAAAAACCTGTATGTTTTGCTCTCAGCAGCTATTTGCTTGCCCGTGCTTCCTCATACAGAAACCAACTTTGGCTTCACTGCCATTTTCACCCCCAAATGCCCAGGGTGAGTGCAGGGTTCTGTGCAGGGTTTATTAATAAAACGCCCCTCTCCCACCACTGTGCTGACTCCTTGCAAACCCAGCAGTGGGCAGAATGTGATCAAGGAAGATGCATTGATAGATGCATCTTACCAGAAAGCTTCCACATAATTAACAACATTTGCAGCCTTAAGTTAGAGTGCACTTTAGAGGCAGCGTGTGTCTATTGCTTTCTGCTCTTCACAGTGAATTCTATTTTTCTGCTCTTCTTCAGTGAATTCAACTGATCCTAACTGGGCTGACTTTCAGTAGTACAATGTCACCAATGATAAAAAAAAGAAAAAACCAGCGGTGTCTTTTTTTTTTTTTTTTTAGTAAGGATTGTGTGCATGGGGGTGTGTTTGGTTGGCCTTTTTTGTTTGGTTCTTTTTTAACATGTGTGGAGAAAGAACATACTGTCATGCTGCTGTCAGCCAAATTGCCCTATTTCTTTGTTCATGGAATAGCTTCTATATGCTTACACCTCTGGCAGCACAAGAAACAGAGGTCAAATCGTTGTCCTCTGACTTAGGCTGGCAAGCGGTGACTTTCACAGGTAGCTGTCTTGCAGCCAAAAATTTTTACTTCCGTGAGTAGCTCCTCTTCATGGCGTGGGCAGAGGAGGCATGAGCAACCCGGCCTACTGCAAATATCATCAATAAGCCTCGTCGCTTTGGAGCTGGAGAGATCCAGCAGCTGCCTCAGCCTCTGCTGGGTTACGTTGAGCTCATTAAGAAAATATTGATCAGGCAGAAGTTTGAGCAGGGTTTGATGCAGCTCGCTTCCTTTGAAGCCGCGCAGATCTCGAACAGATTGCTGGAGCAGGAGCGGGGAGCATGCGCACGCACACACGAGAGAGGGAAATCAAACGCTCTGAATTGAGAAATCTTGCCAAAAAATCTCTGGGTCGAGTTTGGGCTGAGAATGCGAGCATCAGATAAAAATAACAAGTCACACGGCAGAGGACAGAGCGCAGGGCTCCGCTCTCTCTCGCCCGGGGCCGCGCATGCCCCCTGAGCAGCGCCGAGGCGAGGGGAGCCCGGCAGCCTCCTCCAGCAGAAGGCTGGAGTAAAGGAGGGCTGCGTTTGATGTATGAGCTTTGGCTTGCCATTGTGAGTCACCCCAGAACTAGCTGTAGGCAAAACAAAAATCTTTTGTGATTAATTAGAAAAACTGGACAATTATGAATTGACTGCGCACAGCCAGCGTACGGCAATATAAATAGTAATGAAGCCGGCTGGATGCGATGAACGCACTGTGTTTATGTGAGATCGCAGAAGAAAGGATCCGATTTAGGTGGTGTCAGTTTAAATAACGTAATTTCTGCTCTCTGACTCTTTGTTCGGTCTTTACCCAGGATTAGATCTGAAACTTTAAAACTGAGTTTTAGTTGTCTTATCTAAATGTCTGGTTGTTCTTTTGATGTCTGCCCGAAACATATGCTTCTCTTCAATGACCATCTAAAATTATTATGTTACAATGAATGAATAAGTCTAGCAGTGCTGTAAGTGGTGTGCAGTTATCGTTGCTCCTTTGTGTTTGTCAGTAGCCCTTGCACAGGGTCTGACAGGCTCCATCCATGCACAGGGATCGGAAGATTATTTGAATTCCCCAGGTTTCTGATAGTTTTCAGAGGGGAGGGGGGTAAGAAAAAAGATCTATAGGCGTCTCTCTGAAGCACAATGGATAATTACATTCACAATGTTCTACATCACTCTTCATTTAGCTGCCACCTAATTAAAAAAATATATCGGCGATCAGATGACGTCAGCGGCAGAATTTGCCGCCGATGTCGGGGGCGCGGCTCGTCCCGCGCTGCTGGCAGGCGGGACAGCGCTGCCCCTCGTTTGGGGCGTCCTGCCCGCTGCTCCCCTTCGGCCCTGCGAGAACAAATTCCTCCCCGCCCGTAGGCCGATGAGCAGGTTGCCGTCCCGTCATACGTCGTGACAATCACGAAATCGCGACAGCAGCTTAAATAGCAACCCGCCCCTCCCTCCTACCTCCCCACCCCGCCATCAACCCCCGCCGCCAAGGGAGGAGCCCATCACTCTCCCGAGCCCGGGCAGGGGTTTGTTCCCCGAGGGACGATTACCCGGTGCCTCCCGGGGCCGGTGCCCGCGCCCATCGCCCTCCCCNCGGGGGTGCGGTCCCTGTCGCGACACGCTCCCGACTCCTCGCCGCCGGGCCGGGACCCGCCCGGGGACCCCCGCCCTCGGCACGGCCCACCCGCCGGCACGGGAGCCCCCCGCGCAGGGAGCGACCTGCCAAACGGGTCCAGACCCCTCTCTGGAGGGAGAAATGGGGGAAGGAAGGGAGCATCCACACGGGCCAGTTGCTAACGCGGTCCAGAGTGCCCGCACACGGCCCCGTTTGCCACCTTCGCACCTGAAATTTCTTGGCCGTTTCGTTTCACAGGGAAGATTTTAATCCGAGTATTTCATACATCCAGGCTAAAAGCATGCCTGGTGTGGAAGTACTTATGAATGTATTTCTGGAGAGGGCTCCTGGAGGAAAACTGCTCCACTCTTCCAACTCGAGAAGTAATGGTAGTGATGTACACGTGGTCTTTAATTAGCACTGTAATACTGCAACAAAAATAGACATCACTGTAAGGCGAAGGCATGTCTCTGCTTTAGTTTGCTGCACTTTTACAGCCTCTGAGACAAAGAGAGACGATTCGGTGGGGCAGGTGTGAGGGGCAAGGTGATAATAAACATTACTTTACGATTGCTATCGATCTTTCGGCAGATACTGTTGACAGAAGGTGGAGATAACATCATGCCAAACAGCGAATGGCTCATGATGGTATTAAGTATTCTCAGATAGTCTTGTGGATTTTTTTACACTTTGGACGCTGCCTGCGTTAGTGGAGCACTGATTAAAAGCTTTGAGTACAGCTGCAAACTGCTGCAAATAATAGTACAAGCGCCGTGGGCCTTACTCAGTGGAGTGTCCCACACACATGCAGAGGTATGTGAGGTGGCACTGGGCTATATTTTTAGCTGTAATGTTAAATTTAATGAAACTGTGCAGTGTCCCACACCGTTAGTGAAATGCTCTAGCCTCTCAAGGTCTTAATTATGCACAGGTTTGAACGTTTACTGAAGCATAGCCTGAAACTTTGGCTGAAGAATCACCCTGCCATCAGACTCCTTTTGAATTCCCTCTGGAAGCGTAGGGTAACAAGGACAGCACTATTAACCACATTACCTTTTTTCGCATCTCTACCAACTCATCTAGCCTAAAAGAAAAGCTGGGTCTTTATCCTGCAAATCCTCCATGCACAAAATTTTCATTGCAGTCAATGATATCTGACTTAGCAATTGATTTTCTCATTATTGTTCCCATGTCAATTATTTCCCCAGTCTGAGTCTATCTGCATTGCAATGAGGAGCCTGACCTCAACACAAGTGCTGTGTGTTAGTTTTTAATCTAGTGAGCTGGGCTGTCCCTGACTGCTAAGGCATGGCAGCAGTGGGGGCATCAACCTCCCAGCCACGTGCCCTGCACCTGCTGGGGTTCTCGCTTCTCTTTGCACGTTGTATTCTGATCTGATCTGTGTGGGCAGCCCCCACACAGTTTATGCGTCAGGTTTTTGGTGTGCTCCTTCCGCCTGCATCCCTCTAAAAGCTTCCCCCCCTGCAATGCTCTGTGGCTGCTCTTCCTGCAGGACTCTGGGCTAATCGTGTCCCTGTCTGCTCATCCTTCCTGGAACAACTCAATTCTTCAGAAATCTCCAGGCAGATAAGTCAAAGTGATTTACAACGCAGTTGGTGTTTCTGTGGGTGCGGCTGTGCAGACGCACTTCAATCTGTGTGTCTCATGTCCATGACATGGCCGATATGAAGACACTGTCCTCTGTCACTGCCTGGGACATGCTTGCCCAGCAGTGAGCCAGATCCAATTGCATGCCTTTATGTTCCCTTTTTAGAGTCTTTTTTCTAAAAAAACCCCATATATTTTGCTTTTCATTACATCATATGCCATATTGTAGGGAAGTTCTTTAAAAGAATAGTAATTGGAAGCTAAATTCTCTGTTTGCTGATGACTATTGCTCTCCCTTTTATCTGGAAATGATGCAAGAACTTTTTCAGGCTTTGAAACATTGCACTGCCACTTCTGCCACCTGAGCTGAAGTTTTTCACCAGGCTTTGGAGGATGCCACTCTTTACAGCTTTGATAGAGAGGAACTTTGCTAAGCTTGCGCCCCGAGCTCCTGCACTGGGCCAGGGAGAGGACGACTATGTCCTTTCCGTAGGGCAGAGGTCAGTGTCTTTATTTCAGTGATTGCTCTTAACCATACCTTTAAAAGAGGAAAAAAGAATTGAAAGCAAACACAACAAAATAGCAGCAACCTGCTTCCTACTGCCCCCCAAACATGTACTCAAATTAATGCACATATTTGCACGTGGGGATGGGGAGGAGGAGAAGACCAGAAACCCCTTGATGGCAAGAGTTTATTGAGCTGCACAGGGCTTGGGTGAGCAACCACGTCCTGAGCACCTCTTGGGACTTTCCCGTCGTGTTCTCCGTTCCTCATCTCCAGCATCTGTTCAGCAGCACCTGGCATCTGTGTCACTTTCACATTTTGTTTTTTTGTTGTCAGTAGCAGGGTGAGCATGTGCTGCTTTCTGCCAGCACAAGAACCATGCCAACTGCTTTTGGATGTCCTCAAGGTACAGCCAGCAGCTCCAGGTCCTCCTGCAGGCCTTCCTGTAATGCAGGCTCCTCATATTTGACTTTGGCACAGACACAATATTCGTAAGTATGTCAGGTTCCCAAATACTTACTTGCTGAAATCTCTTTTATTTAGATAGCAGCTATTTGGCAACTTTGGATGTTGCTCTTGTCCTGGCATAACCTTCTCCTGTAACTATACCTCAGAATTAATTGTATTTGCTCAAGAAGTTGGCAGGATTTGCCTTCTGCCTACTTGCCCCAAACTAGTGAGCCTAATAAAATGTTGTGAGGTGTGTTATGATATTGTAATGATGACAAATACCAGCCTTTTTACTTGACCAAGACTTTTTGTTGTCAAGTCCTTTATCATTTGCCATCTGCCAGGCTGTTTGACATTGCATGGTGTAGGCTGGGCATGGTGTTCCTGACTGAATTTCAAAGATAATTTGGTCAGATGAACTGCTTATAAGCTATGGTGGTTGTTTCTAACTTAAATGAGAATGCATGTAAAGAAAGCTAGGACTTATAATTGGCTAATCCAATGATACGTGCTGTGCAACACCTTATCAAAGCACTCAAAACTGAGCCAGAAGAAGATAGCAAATAAGAGGAAGCTGACTCAGTGACCTTTCTGGTTTAAATCACGTAGGTATCCATCTGTCAGGTACCAAGAACTTTCAGGAATATCTTGTTGTTTCTCCGATTCTGGGAGGATGTTGCTCCTGCTATTTATTACAGAATCGCTCTGTTATCTTATCTCATCTCTGGTGGGCGCACTTCTATCTCCAAAGGAACGTTTCCAGCTCTGTTCTTGTGCCTCAGCTGAACACTGAAGGCTATGACTAAGATTTTTGACTGTTTCAGGATGATATGCGATTCAGTGTCTTTATCTTCGGTTATCCAGGGGAAGATGTTTATCTGGAGGTACCTAGACCCTGTGTGTTGGCTGCTCTTCTGGAGCCACGCTTTCAAAATCCTGTCAGGCTGGGTCAGGTTTTGAGTTTGCCTCAACACAGATGCAAGTTGACTTTGGTTCAAATAGGACATGAGGAAATGCAGGGCTAACATTTGCTTCACATTAGTCTTTTGAAATTCCTTGCTCCCTTTATATTGAGCACGAGCTCATTTTGCAATTTTCTGGACAGATTTGTGCAGTTGGCCAGAATACGGTGAATGGCATCCTGAATATGATTTCTGATTTCTAGTGCTATATGGACTCACTCATTTTCACCATGATTTATTTCTACCCTTATTCATGAATGCAAGAGTTTCACCAGCGAGCTCTTTTTATTTATTTTCTTTTTCCAATTTTCAATTGGAGTGGAGTCCCATTGTGCCTTGTTGACAAGCAACCTCCAAAAACCAGGTGAGGTTGCATCACATTCTTTGTTACTCTCCAGTTGTTTCATTAGCGGTGTTTCTGAGACTCTTTTGCTTAATTCCCAGAAGCTTTTCACTTGCCAGGCATCCTAGTGGCACTCTGAATTATCCCAAAGATGCTCTGAATAGAGCACTTAACTGAAGCCAATTACAGGATGAATTTGCTTAGGTATGTTAACCTGCCTGAGAATGTGTAGGAGACTGCCTTGTTTTGGTATCTTTCCATTATATAATCTAAAATCCTGCCAACCAAATTCCTTTTCCACTTAATACCTCTTTTATAAGTTAATGGCCTAATTTAGCTTTTCCTCTCCTTATGTTTTCAGTTCCACATTCATGCTTGTTCCTTTTTCTACACTTTGTGACTATTTTTGACCTCAATTCAAAGGATCATCCAAAATTGTGTCAGCTCATCTGAAACCTCCAGGACCTGGAACCTCATATTTCTATTCTTAGTCTGAAAATCCTTTACCTTGGCTGAATAGATAGTTTGCTATATAATTTAGAACAGTAGGGATGTATTCTCTAAGTATTGTTCCAATGCAAATAATCACAATTACCGCTTTGCCCATCTCCAAAAGGAAGCCACTCACCCTCCTAACATACCTCCCATAAAGGGTAGAAGCAATGGTGTGTTTTCCCTGTGGAACATCAGGTTGGCTAAAGCCATTTCCTGGCCTCCAGAAATGGAAGAATTGGTCTTTAGTGCAGCCCGGGCATGGGATCCTCTGCTGCTCTTTACCAGCTCTAGGTACAGGGATGCATATGGTTTAATTTGGCCCACTTTTACCAAAAATTAGCTTATTCTGAGTCCAGGACCAGAATAGGTGTTAATCTGTAGAGAGACCAGGAACTAATCATGCCTACGATCTCCTGGTATGGGAAATCAGTCACAGTTGGGTTGCCTTATTTAATTTGTGGGTCTCACCAGAAGCAGTCCATGTTGCCTTCTCTCTCTGCAAAACAAGATCACGGTAGGACCTACCCTGGCACAAGTGTATGTACACCCTGTAATGTCATGCTTTATTTTTCCTGGAAAAAAAAGGGAGGACTCAAGCCATTGTTTACAAATTGGCAGTCAGATCACTCGTTTGTGTGGTGCTGTTAAATCCAAAAGTTACCCCACAAGCAGGCCTGGCCCAATGTTCTTGAACAAATTTATTAATGATGCCTGACAGGCTGTCTATGTCTGGGGATGTTCAGTTATTAGTCAGAAAATTAAACTTACAGCTGTATCACCCTTGTGAAAAGAATACAGAAAAGTACATCTAAAAGGAACCATAAAGAACACAAAAATCAATATTTCAGGGGTAATGGCATGTTTGCTAATACTCGGTTGCTGAGAAAACTTGGCTTTTTTTTTTTGAAAACTGATTTCTTATTGTTTAGGAGTTTAACTAAACCCAGTTGAGTTGCCTTTGGATTGGGATGATAAGACTGAAATCCATCAAGAAAAGTATATGGGAAATTTTATGTTATTGCTCAATTTGTTTCTCCCCTTGTTCCGTAGAATTGTTGCAACTCCATGTTGAAATTCCCACCTTCCTCCCAGTGAAGACAAGGTTGATTTTGTCCTGGAGTAGCCTCCAGCCTAGTGAAGACTCCAGCCACAGCCGCATCAGCTCCTTCCACTCCCGGTGCTCCGCTGCCACTGGCTTTGGTGGGAATGAGGGGGGATTTCCATGACCCGAAGGAGCCATGCCCCGGTTCCTAAAAGGCAGAAGAATGTCGACAATGTAGTCGATACAGAGGAGGTTATTGTCTGCGTGTTTGCCATCTGAGGGCAGATGCTGACACTACCTTATCCCACTGAAATCTCTTGGAGATACAGTGGATTTCTAAAGCAGTGGGCAAAGCACGGTTGCTTCTGGTTAAACAGAAGAGGCCAATGTGTAGGGCTTTTACTGCCTCAATTTCCCAAGGAATTTCTAATGAGTCAGAGTTAACTCTAGTGTTTAAAAGTAAAATATGGTTATGGCTCTCAAATGCAAGCTACATTTAACAACCATATATTGATTTTTTTTTCTGTGTAATTTTATTTCTGTGAACATTTCTGTTTTCTTAATTAGTAGCCTTTTAAAGAGAGATTTAACATCTTCATTATCAGAGGGTAACTTAGGAAACAGCTGTATGGAGAGAGAGGGAGAGACAGAGAGGGTGGGGGGAAAGAAAAAAGCATTGGTGAAAGACTTTCTCTCCGTACTTCAAGGGGATGTGTGTGTGCACATGCACGTGCCTGCACACGCACGCAGACAAGCTGACCCTGACATTACAATTAAGACAAAATAGCAGTGGCAAAGCTGGTGACAAAACTCAGCAATTTCCAATTGCACAGTCACCCTGTAACGGGAAGAACTGTTTACCCCATGTTCCTTATTAAACTGAAGTATTTTATTTAATGAGCATGACTCATGCAAGGTGTTCCCATAAATCATCAGCTGGTTTACAAACTCAATAACTAGGCTTCCTGCTATAACTAGGCTGTGCACACCTTAAATTATTAACACGCCAGGGCCTTAAGGCAGATCTTTGATGATGATGATATAAACACTGTGAGGACAAGGTGCTCTCTCAGCAAAAGATTATTGACTCTAATTACCATTTACCACAGGAAAAAGAAAAGAAAAGACAATAAAATATGAGGGAGAATTTAAATCTCAGATTTAATTTTATGAGGAGTTTTAAGCTCCCAAACTTTTTGTTGTTGTTTTTGCTGCCGCTGCTGTCGGCTGCTGCTGTTGCATGATACTCTCTAGTTGGCCGATCTTGAAAGCATGACAGTTGTTAAGCAGGAAAGAAACAAAAAAATAAAACATGAGAGAATGTTCAGTTGATGCTATGAACATTCTTTGAAATGGATGGAAAAAGGCCAGAGGGAACAGAAAATGATAATACATTGGAAAGAATCCCAGCCTTAATTGTTTTCATGTATGTAATGTAATAAAAAGGTTAAAGCACTAATATGCCTGACTACAGTCATTTGGTTTGAAAACCAGAACTGCAGGTCAGCCTTTAAAAAAAAGGAACTGTATACTATTATTATAGGCTTCAATTTTACCCAACCCTCATTATAAGAATTCTGGAAGTAATGGTGTAGGGGTTGAAATGCAGTTATTTCTGTCCAGGTGAAAAGGCAGAGGCAGTCCCACGTACAGCGCACATTTAATTTCTGTGAGCGCAAACTGCCTTAGAGAGTGGCACGGGGAGGACACCGAAACCAGATTCGGCATAGTCACATCCTAAGTAACAAATGGAAATAAAACATGCCTTTCACTACAAAGAGGAAATTACTTTCATTTTAAAGGCATGTTTACAATGTTGTTGCTTTTTCAACCTAATTCTAGAACCTGTGTTTTTATTAATGCAAACAGCAACTTCTTACATTTTTAATGATCTTTCCATGCTGTCAGATCCCAAAGGTACTTGGCAGATGGTACGACAAGGGCTCGCTTTATACCCGTTGCTGAAATAAACCATTTGAGGTTGAAATAAGGCTATCATCCTGCCTTATTATGATAATAGGATCATGTCTGTGACTCTACCGGGAAGAATTTTCTCCTTCCCATCTCCAAGGCATCAAAATTTTCCCAATTCTTAAGTTTTGTTATTTTACCTGTCAGTTATTTGTGGGTGGAAACCACGGTGTCCCTAAGTTCACTTCTTATCTGACGGTACTTTGCAGCTACTAATGAAGAGACTTTTTGTGTACTGATTCTGTGACTTACATATGAGAGAGAAATTGAGGCCAAACTGTGCAAAAATGGAGGCAATATATTACTGTTTCTCCTCAAAGAGGGTTAGAGCTGTGATTAAATTTTCCTTTTAAAAACTGGCACCTCCATCAGTACCAGTGGGTTGCAGCTGGAGTGCTGCTTCAATATTAAGTCTTAGGGATATACACCATGTAGAGAGTCACTGATCCCATGTTCTGCCAGATTAAAGCTTTCCTTGGAGGTCCTCTATCCAAGCTCTGATCAGTCCCACTCCTACTTAACACGTGATCTATGGCACAATCTGAACCAAAGGTTGTGAGCTACAGGCAGACCTCCTGTGTTTCACAGTGGAAAGCTTTAAAGTACTGGTGCTGCTTCCATTGTCCAAGCAAGAGGTGTTGCTGTGGGAAATGCAGATGTGTTTTGGTGAGAACGTTCTCCCTCAGTATTGCACAAGACAATATTAGAGAGATAAGTACATGATAGCCGGCAATAGTGGATCCATAGGTTTGTGTGTGCCATTTCTTCCGGATGTTAGCATCCTACGTTCATATCAGTACTGAGAAAAATGAGTTTAATGCAGTGCTTTCACACTCTTTGAGGTTTATTGTCCCAGCAATGAATGGGAGATTTACACGAGTAACTCCTGTTAATATTACTGGGAGTTAGGAAAGCTACAGAGTGCACATTGTGTATAAAACATATACAAACGTAAAAAGCTGTGCATGAACATGTACATGTCAGAGAGATGAAGTGAAAAGAGAAAGATAACTGAAAGTGTTCACATATAATAAAGCAAAAAAAAATAAATTAAAAATCAACATTCCTTTGTCCCCACAACTCCATTAACAAGGGATATGGTTAATTTTAATTATACAAGTCAGGAAATTCTGTGTTTCCATAGAAACCCCATCATTGTTCCTCTTTGTGCGTGTGTTTCTGCCTTATCTTTACTTGTTCACAGAACATAAAACAACCGCATGGCACAAGTGCTCTCTAGTAACAGAAATGAGTGTTCTCCCTTTGCACTGTCTCGTGGCCACACTGTGGGCTGAAGACGCAACTCTGGTCTTATGTGTGACAGATACATTTCAACAGAGCTCCTATAGAGTGAAACTGCAAGGACAGAGCTGTGAATCTGGCCCTGCCCTTGTGTTTATGGTGCTGTTGTGTGATTTGCCTCACATCGTGTCACCTTGCCCACTAATGGCATCTTGAGAAAGTCGCAAAGTGACGAAAACAAGTTCTGTGTTGTGCTGGAGTAGGAGCTATGTCAATCAGAGACAAGAAATAACCAACTAATTATTGCCTGGCATGTATAGAAAACAGAGCTGGCCGCTGATGGAGCTGCCACAGTTGCTGTAAGCACCGAGGCAGCCTGCTGAAAGCACAAGAGAGGGAGTGAAGGGTAGCAAGTTGCGTGAGGGCAGTCGAAGAAAAGTTGATTTCCAGGTGTGTTCTGGACCACTTGTGTCAGCAACTTATTTACGCAAGAAAAGGCTGAAAGAAGACTTCTCTGCAGCAGAGATCCCTACCCAGGCCGGCACAGACAGCCACGAAGTCAATTTCTAAACTTCATCTGTGCTTCAGCACTATCCCCTTCCTGCTGCTGAAGTGACCTGCCACATACTGACTTGGTTTTGTGTTCCCGTCTGATGCCATGACGGCTCTGGTTGGAGGGGGAAGAAGGCACTATTGGCTCATGTTCTTTGGCAGCAGCATATTGCCTCCTTCCCAAGCCTCTCCATAAAAACATGCACCTGCCAAACCTGAGATGATTACCTCTAAGAGATGTAGCAACGCCTTTAGAAGGAAAGCTTATGTATGGTCTCAAACCGATGGACAAGGATAGCTGTGCAGTTTCATTCTGTCTCCTTTCTCCCCACCTAAAAATCACATTGGAACCTTAATCCCTCCTGTTTTGGAGAAAGCCATTTGCAGGCAGCCAGCAGAATTGAGCCCAGGCATGAGGAGGCCCTCAGGGGTCTGATGGCCAGGCTGCACCATGTGCAGGGAGTGAGACACATGCTGAGGGGTTCGCTCTGGGTGGCATGAGAGTTTGAGATAGAAAGTGAGAGGTTCAGTTCAAGTCTAAGCTAGACTCCTGATCTTTCGTGCAAGGCAGACCAGCCTTCATCACCCTTCGTGTCCATAAGTTGTGTAGACTGGCTTGATTGCAGTAAATACTTAAAATGCAACAGCTTCTGGGGCAGTCTAACCATAACTTTGACTTGTGCTTTTGGGAAACCTCAGAAATGGTCACAGCCATGCCAGAGAGGAAAAGTGACATGAAGACAGGCGGTGCTACAAGCAGAAGAAATGTCATTACTGTGAAAAGCAAATTAAGCAAGGCAGTGGTGGAGAGGAATCTCTCATTTCCATTTTTGCACACAGATGTGCTCCAGCACTGGCTGCCTTTCTGTCACTAGTTTATAATCTACAACGCAGATTTATTCTTGGGTTCTATGTTTTTTCTTTATGTGGAGCATTGCTTCCCCACAGCAGACTGACTTCAAGAGCACAGCTGTTCTTCGAAGGCGTTGGAATTTCGCAGCACTGGGAGGCCTGATAGATACCATCCAGCAGAGCCCATGGGGCTGTCATTGGACCACAGGACCGGTGGTGACTCCCAGCTTACCTTGAAAGGTACACACCACTGTCCTGAGAGAGAAGAGGGGTTCTGGAAACAAGCACAGGTCCATCTGCACGTATAGCAATAAATGCTGTATGTGCAATTAAGTCTGCCTATCATCTTTAATGATTCCAGGAAGAATGCCTCTCTTCCGGTGGAGTGAAAAAGGACACACCTTTCTGCATGGAGATCAATAGGCTCGGCATGAGCAGTGAGGCACCCTGAGCTTCCAAATATGTGTGCGTTCGTGAAACTGAGAGCCACTGAGTCTTAAGACGACTGATTTCATCTCCCAGTCCAAACCTGCTTTCAGGTTTGCATCCTAGCTCTTTCATTAAACATGTGTAATAAACACTGTCACAACTTGCCATGCAAGAACGTACTGGAAAGTAACAATTTTAACTGCTACTCTCACTTTTCCCTCCCATGTATTTAAATATAATAGTGGTTTTTTAAGCTAAATGAAAAAAAGGGAAAGGGAAGAATTAGGTATTCTGGGCAACGTGTGCAACACGACTCTGTGTGTGGGAACGATATGGAAATTTTAATCTCTTCGACTAGTTTGTTGCTGCTCTGGGAGGAAGCAACAACAACAAAAAACCTGCCTATAAGTACTTGTTGAAATAATGGGCCCATCAAACCAGATGTTGGCCAGATGAGCAGTCTTTTTGTATGTGTTCATGTTCCCCTTGCTAATATTTGATTTCTGTGCAAAAATTAAACCTCACTTAGTGCTTGCCTACAAGCTGGCAAGCCTCCAGATTATTAGGACGTTTTAACACTCTTATATTTTAAACGAAAAGATCAAAAGCATTTGCTGTGCCTGTTCTTTTTTTTTATTTTTTTTTTTTTTTAGGGCTACTTAAGCAAACAACAGCAACAAAAAATTCAAGGGGCTGATCTTGATTGAGGTGGCTCATATGGGATGTTTTGCTGAGGAGAAAGTGTATGTTATACTTAGATGTGTCGTGTAAAGCTACGGATGTGGGCTCCTGCTCTGCACAGGAGATGCCCCCTTGAGTCAGGTGTTAAGGCACCACTGGACGTTGTTGACTTGCTACCAATCTCATCCATTAAGTGCCTTTCAGCGAAGCACGCCAAGCAATAAACTAGTCATGGTAAACCTGACTTTTTAGCTCTTGCCAGAGAGACCTAATTCCCACACAGTAGCACAGAAAACATTTTTACGATGAAGATTTCGCAAGTCAAAATACCACTGTTTTTGTGACTCTCGATATCCCAAGGGTAAAAAAATTGAATGAGTCATTAAGTTCCTGAAAAGCAATAAATTCATGTGGGTTTAAGTAGTTCACTAAACAAGCCTTTCCCCCTATCACAACTCTTTCCCATTATGAGAAGTTCAGAGTCCTTCTCTGACAGTGAAGCTGCCACATCTGCCGGATGAGCTTAGCAAACATGATGAAGCATCTCCTACTGTCCTTCAAGGCTTTGTACTGAATGTGTCTCAGGATGTGTCTCAAAACAACAGGGAAAATTAATCCAAGGTAGCATTATAGCCCTACAAATATGTTCTGGATGGCATAATTGTGTGTTGGTGGAAACTGGGGTGTTCTGAATCATTACATGTATTTACATGAGCATGACTGGGTCAAAGTCAGTGGAGTCAATGGTTTGACATTGGTGCATGGCCTTTGGGAGATAACCTTGAGACTCTGGGGTCTGATTTTTTCCAAATAGTAAAGAACCTTCTGTTCTAATTGTGGTGAATGGAAACTCTGATGCTTTTGTGTTACTGGAAATTAGGCCCCTTGGTGTCTCAAACAAAACACTGAAACCAAAACTTCCTGAAACATTGAAGCACTAAAGCATCTTCTGTTCTTCTGAACATTTTGACATTAAAATAATTGTTGGGCCCAAACCAAAGCCTACACTTGGAAATTCCTAAATGCTGTGAGAGGTTGCATTTTAAGTCCTATTCAAACAAAGAATCGATCTAGTTTCTTAAAATACAATCATGATGAACTATTCACCACAGTGACATTCTACCACCTAGTTTCAGCAGATCTGTTGAGTGTCTGCATCCCAAAGTAAACTGCCCTTTTATTCTTCATGGCTCAGGATGATGTGGTGATCCCATCAAGTCCTGAGGCTGATTTAACTGTATGCTTATCTGAAAGCTCACAAATTGTGGCTGTGGCCATTTTCCCTTCCACAGGTCCCTTTGGTACCAAGTGAAGCATTCAGGTGATATTTGGGATGCTCGATGCAACCAGTAGACTCATACCTGTATGTTGCCACGCTGCTTTCCCAAATGAATGACAAAATTTCTGGATTTATCCACTCTGTGTGAAAAACAGTCCTTCTCCGTGGCCCTACTATATGCTAAATTGTTGCTCCTTGAGGGTTTTGTTTGTAAAGTGGCACAGATTTAATATAGCATGTGTTTTATTTTGAGCAGACTCTACATTACAATGCAGCAATGTAATAGAACTCTTCTGGTTGACAAACACTCTGGTGTAAATGATTTAATTTACTAGCTGAAGCATGAGTCTACATATTATTGTACTGATCAGTCATTGCATACTAAAATCACTCATCCTTAATGTAATGATTTGGTATCCCTACAGAGAATTTGAGTCATCAGAAAGTCATTAGATACAGTAAAAAATGAAAATTACTATTACACAGCAGTAAACACTATTAACTGTTAGTTAAAACAGCATTTAATTTAGCAATGCAACAGTTTACAAATTTCTGCAGTTTACTTAGTTCTCATATAATTGTGACTACAAAGCTAATGCTTCCTGTGCCAATAGCATGACACAAATACGGGGTGGGAGATTATGATCAATGATTTCAGCTCAAAGGAAAGCAACTACACATCATTACAGAGCATCATGTTAATTTTTATCTTAGTGGTTGAGTCATATGATACAGGATCCATGATTGATTGCGGAGAAGGCAAGAAAGAGCTGTACAGTTCTGTGAAGCATCCAGGCACGGAGCTGTCACTCAGCAGTGGGGATGGTGTGATATTTATTCTCCTGTGGCAAATGGGAAGCTTGCAAAGAAGTGTAGATGAATGTAGGACACAGCAGAGTTCAGAGCTCTGTTATGATATTCCAGCTCAGGGAGTACAGTGGCTGAGCACCTTTGGTGAATAGTGCAGATTTCTTCTAAGGAGCGAGGTATCACACAATGCTGAAAACCTGGTGGGTGTTTGCCCATCAGTAAAACACTCTTTTGAAGTATCATAGGTTTTTTTATGCTGGGATAATCGAAGTGCAGTTCCTACAGGAAAACAACATTAGTGCTTCTTTAGGTTCCGTCATGTCGTGCCTGACAAACCTGGTGAGATGTCACACCTCCACCAAGAGGCAATGGAGCTGCTGCAAGGGGACATGTGGCTCAGTGGTGACTCCCACTTCACTGCCTGATTTTGCAGCTGAAGGCCCTATCCAGAGGGTCCTCACCGTACCCATTCAACCAGCAGGTAGCTGTCCTACTCAAGCAAATGGGAATCCTGGCATTTCTAAAGCTAGAGCTATCCCAACTCTTCAAATGATTTTTTAAAACTAGTGTTGTTATTATTATTATTTAGTGAAGGCACTTTCCCCGGGTACATCTAGGCCCATTTCACATTTGGATTTAAGTGGAAATTAAAGGGCAGTTGTAGCCTGTACAAAATCACGCTTTTTTACTGGTAAGGCGTCCTCTTGCAGGCAAGACCCACAATAAAGGTCTCCCTCCTTCTTTTTTCTTTTCTTTTCTTTTCTTTTCTTTTCTTTTCTTTTCTTTTCTTTTCTTTTCTTTTCTTTTCTTTTCTTTTCTTTTCTTTTCTTTTCTTTTTCTTTTTCTTTTTCTTTTTTTCTTTTTTCTTTTTTCTTTTTTTCCTTTTTCTTTTTTTTCTTTTCATATGTGAAACTTGTGGCAAACCTCTGAGTAGAAACCGTATCTCCCAAGTCCAGAATTAGCTCCTGAGCCACAGGGCTGTGGTTCCTTTCATGTTGTTTTCTTTTTGTCACGCAGTGTTGTATAAATGTCGGAGGCCAGTTTTGTTTCTTCCAACCATAATCCACACAAGTTAGATAATGGACTGTCTTCTGCTGTCTTGCAGGCCAGCTGAAGTGGCTAGACTAACATCAGGGGTGGATCTGATCCTTCCCTTTGTGTATGAATGCGTGTTCTTTGTGGGTTCGATGTATCTGAAAGCCGGGGAAGTATTGATTTTGCACAGTATCAGATGTATGTGCCTAGACTTCACCGATAAGATAAAATTGTGGGATTTCTCTCATTTTCATATGTTTGAATGAAGAATTGGCTGGAGGGGCATTTTTTGCTGGTATCGTATGAATGTCTGGTGATACTTTTGAGTTAGCAATAATTACATTACATCTGCTGTGTACAGAACAGGAAACAAATTCTTCTTATGAAGCTACAGTACATGGATAGAGATTTTGAGTTTTGTACTGTTATATTTACTAACCACATAATTGCATATTTAGTTCTATTACACCAGAACCTGAAATGTTATGGTGCAGGGTATAATTACATCATTTACTCTGGAAGAAACCCTCAAGATACAATATAAATAATAGGATTGCAGATTCATAGAAATTAGAGATGGGAAAAGAGCCTATTAGGTCATCTGCAGCCCAGTGAGAAAAATTATAAAGAGTTTGCTGGAGTGCATCTTATCATAGGCATTGATTGCCCTTTCTATCTCCTCGTGTTAGAATTCCCCCAGAGCCCTGCAAAAGAGCTGCTCGATGGTGTGGGAGAGGGACTGTGAACTTGTGTCTCTGCACTAGCTGACAGCTTTGTAGGAGAACTGGCAAAAGCACACCCTTTCCCCCCAGCAGTGCAGAGTCTGCCAGAAATCCAGGTAAAGCTGTCTTCTTTTCACAAGAGGTGTCAATTCTAGGGGCTGCACTGGTCACTGGCAGACGTAGGGGTGAGGGCTGTTGTGTGTCCTGGGCTAATCTCTGAGCAGGACTCGTCCTGAAGTTTCTGCTACCCACATCATTCACCTCGCCTCTATTTCAGACCCTGATTTTTTCCTCTATGTAGTTATTTAATTGGAATGTAAGTAGCAATTACAAAGTTGCCACAAATATTAAGACTAGCTCTTATCTGAAATAGCTATCAATCTTCCAGCCCTTTATTCTTCCACAATGGACAGCAGCCTTCTAAGAGGTCCAGGGTCTGAAGAGATGGCCATGAAGTGATCCAGAAGTTGTCCACGTTGCTTCTCAGTTTGGTACCCCTTGTCATCATCACTCTCTGCTCTCTTCTTGTAGGCACAGCTCCCTCCGTCCTATGTTTTCTCACTTACTGGTTTTCTTCTTTCTCCTCCCTCTCTTCACTTACTTGTCACTCTTTGAGAAGTTGGTTCTCCTTTTTCTTCCTTTTCCTCACTTATATGTACACTTACATGTACAGGAGAGCCCCACATCAATGAGAAGTTGTGTTGGTAAAACCACCTTCTGAACATACTCACCCTTGGCAGATTTAGATGTGAGTAGAAAGAAGAGACTAGTAATTGGAGCTTTATGGCTTCAGCTGGTTCACCTTTGTTCGTTCTCACCGCTGGTACATGAGGGGGAAGGTGCTGCCACCGTGCCTCCACAGCATCCATACGTGTCTCTAGGCAGGCCCCCAGTGACATGTTTTCCAGTCCCATGCTGTTTCCATTAGCTCTCACATGCTGGTAGTGGATTCCTTGCTTACTCCCTCCCCTTCTGGGGTGAGCCCCAGAGGGCTCTGAGGCAGGTGAAACGCAGTCCTGCCATGATGCAGCACCCTGGGGGGATGACTGCAGAAGGCCATGCCTTGGGGAAACAAATCCTTTCCCCAGGACAAAACCAGCAGTGCACTGGGGGCTCTCATGGCACCCCCATGCCCACCTCTGCATACTGGATTGTTGGTGGGCCCGTGATGATGCCATTCCCTCTTCATTCATCGTTTCTGGGGGTCAGACCTGACCTCCTGCACAACCTCATGATTTCATGCACTTTGGGGGATCTCTGCTGGGGATCTGGCCCTTTCTTACTCCTGAACCAGCAGCACAGCATTCCTGAGGGATGACTGCAGTGATGAGGCAATTAATTACAAAGCTGACTTAACTGTGTGCTCAGGTTTAAACAAGTTTGCATCACAACATTCCCCGTGTAATTGCTTTTAAAGGAGCAGAAGGAGCTGTGAAGCAAAAACCATCCGGGCACACGTGGCTGTGCAAAAGGCAAGGGTGGCAGGGGCAGGAAAAGTCGAGAGCAAGGACTTGCTTCCCCATGAGCAGGGCAGCGCAGGAGAGACTTCATGGTTTTGATTTCAATGTCAATAGTTGCACTGTGAGCTGGTGAGCTGATTCTGTGGAGGATGGGGTCCTGTATGGCAAGCCAGGATGATCCTTCTTGAAATCCCAGCAGACCTGGTATCATACCAATAACTGAGAATAATTGCAAGATGCTTCGGAAAGGCTGCTTTTTCCTGATGCCTTCCAGCACAAAGAGCCAGATGACTCTCAAGAGCTCCATGGAGTCAAGAATCACCACCAGTAATCATGAATGACTACATACAAACGTGGAGACATACAGGTGCCCTTCACCTGCTGCAGTTTTGGTATTACTGACCTGTTTGCTGCCAAAAATAGTTTAGACTGAAATGTGTGTGTGACAGAGTCAGTTAATAATGATCTTTTACAAAAAAGAAGCAGGAGCAAAATGTACTAGTAAGTAAAAAGGCATTTGGAGGCACAGGAAGCATGGGAAATTTCTGCTGCTATCCTTTGGACTTTCTAATCTGTGCTGAAAGTTTGTCTTTGATTAGTGTTCCTGTGGAGCCTTTACAATAGTGAATAAGTCCTCTTTAGCCTGCAAAACTCGATCACTTCACTGTGGTGTCTGTGTCTGAACAAAGTTGGGCTCCTGTAAGAAAGAGAAAAAAAAAAATTAATTTGTGCCAACACCTGCCCTGGTGGTTTTCAGAGGTGGGCTAAAGAGAGTTGTTCCAGATCCCCAAACCTAACAAGGAGCAGGCTAGGTCCGTGCCACCCATTAAGATTAGAATGCGCTGCAGTTCTGATTTCAGGCTGTGTTTTTATTTAAACCCTATCTGTAGATGTATCTAATAAACACTACTGGAAACTAATTTACATTCTAAAATCTATTAATTTAATCATAGTCATTATATAAGTCAACCAATAAATAGCAAGTAAAGCAAGCAGAGTGAAACAACAAAATGAGATAACCAATCTAACTTAAATAATGACAAGCACTGCAATCTTGAACAAAAAAAATCACACAAGTTAACACTTTAACAGCATTTGCATCCCAGTCTATTAGATCTTTCATACTTGGTGTGACGAAAGTGTGGGATGAGTAAAAACAAGTCCTTACGGGCAAAATTCAACCACGCATGGAAAGCCTGGATAAAATCTTCCCCATCCTTTCAGTCCTATGGAAGGAGGAACTGGAAGAGCCACTGGGTAGAAAATGTGTGTTCCTCCAATCATGGGGCCTGGGAATGAGTCCAGACCCAACGTGCCAGCACCTTGATATGGAGTATGCTCTGTTGAGGAAGCCCATGAGACTGAAAGAGCAGAAGTTCCAAAGCTTTGCAGCCCGCCCATGGGGAGGAACATCTCGGCAGTGCTTTCAAGCTCAGGTGTAAACTGGGAGATCGCACCCCAGACAAAGGAAAGCCTGGTACTTGGGGCAGAGAACGAGACACTAGCAAATCCGGGTTTTGTTCCTTTCACTCCTTGAGTCTCTTTCTGATGAGAATCGCCACAAGACTGAAGCTTTTTCTGGAGCTGCAGAGGTAGTGGTTTTGGTGCTACCGCTCCAGAGAGGCGAAGGTGACTGCTACCACACAACAAAGGTAGCAGCACAGATAGTGAGGGTCAGATAGGACTGGAGAATCTGGCCTCATCGGAAGAAATTCTGATGGTGGAGTGCCTTGAATGAAAGAATGACACGATTTTATAGTTAACACTTACGCGTATTTAAATATCATACCTTTCAAGCACGCCAGATTGCTGTTGTCTGCTGCTTGCTCCAGCCCTGCTTCCCAAAGCAATGGTGACCCCTTTGGCCTCTGCAGGCAACTCCACATCCTTCAGCAGCAGAGTCAGCTCCACGTGTCACAGACAAGGTACAGTCCATAGTACCAGTGCCTCCCATGAGGGGTGAGGAACAGACTTTGCTCCCAAGGGTTATACAGCCCTTGGACTTCTTTCAAGAGCTGCATCTGTGGTTTAGAGAATTTCTCCTTATTATTTCCCTCAGAGTCTCTCGCACCAATTTCCTTCTGTTTCCCAAAATCAAACAAGTCGTGAGTGCTATGACTCCTCCCCGAGGGAGGAGATTTATTGTTTTGGAGAACCACCCACTGGCCAAGCACTTGCATAGGTCAGTAACTGAGCGGTAAAGCCTATAAATAAATGAATTTAGAGATTTGGTGATGCCCCTGGGAAACTTTACATCAACACATTTGTGTAAAGGCAGCTCCAGGCCCAGGCCTCTCCCAGTCCTTTTATTTTTAGAGACTTATCCCAAAGAACAGAAGACTTCTTTCTTGGGGCCATATTTTTTTAAAGTGGTCCTATCTCTGCATCCAAGTGTGAGACTGTAATAATAATAATAACAACAGCAATAACAACAACAGCTAATGATGATGATAAGTGTAATACCTTTCACTTATGTGTTTCTCATTGCTGTGATTTGCATTACATCAGAAATGTACAATAGGGGCTCCCTGCCAAGCAGATAACCAGTGTTGACCTGAAGCAGCTATGCTCCAAGACATAAGCAAGCTCCAAATAAAAATACACATGCAAAATTATATACACTCACATATATGGCCTCAATCTGATTCATCCAAAGAGATGAAAGCAGTTGGCAAACAGCAATTAACTCATTTTCATGCAACAGATAAGCATCATCTTTCTATCTGATGGATGAGCAAGACAAGTTAAATGACTTGCCCAAGGTTACACAATGCATCAGGGCAGAGCTTGGAAGCAGTATAAAGAAGTCTTCATCCCCTGATCTAACTTTCCTCTTCTTGACTTTCATCTGAATTTTCAGTGTACAGAAGAGCAGACTTTCAGAAAAGTGCACACATGTACACAGACGCTTGTGAACCTGGAAGATAAAAAGACATTAAGGCTGGGCTCTAACTGCATCTGGTTAGCAAGCTCCCCTTGAAGACCTGTATGTTCTCCACAGCCTCTTAGCTTGCTTAGTTTAAAGGGCTGCAGCCAATTAGCATTTGATTTTGAGTAACAAATTTTCTTTTCCAACATAAATTAGATCTGTGCCTCTCTTGATGTTATAATTTTCAGTTTTAATGTCACTGAATTTTGGCTTTGGTTAAAGAAGCAGCGAGAGTTGCTGGACAAGTGCAAAGAGATGCTTTTCTTAACAGCAGAGAGATTGCAACCACTTAAGCGTCCTTTTTTTTTTTTCTTTCTTGTTTTTTGGTGTCTACCTGAGGGAAAAGCACTTACTGTTAATCTCACAGCAGTAAATTACAGAGAATTTGCTCACTTCCATAATGTTTTCTATTCAAAGATCTTTAGAAATATTATCCACTAATTCAGCATGACAGCACTGCTATAAAGGTATATGGGGCTTCTCCACATTTTAGAGAGGAAAAATTATTGAAAGAAATTTGAAGGTCTGCTTGTTAGCAGCAGTGCTGTGTGGATGGCATGGGCAGGTGTAAAGAGCCAGGCATATGAAAGCAGTAGTCCACTCACAGAGACAAATTGTAATATGCATATAAGGAAAACTGATGTACCCAATAACTATGAAATTTAATATCACACAAGTAAAGTGACTTAGCCAAGATCTCAAAGGAAATCTGTGGCAGAATCAGGAAAGTGTCCTGCTCTTGTTCTGAAGCCACAAACCCACTTTTCCCTTTGAACCTCCAATCAGTCTTTTCTTTGATTTAAGGTTGACTGAGATGAGCTGATTAAGTTTCCATGTATCATCTGGAAGCCTCAGAACAGGCTTGTTTTGCTAGACATTCCCATCAGCCCCCATAGTTTCAGGCCTTTTGATTATAAAATGCTTTTTACGTTAATCTTCATGGAAACTCCCTTTTTCTTTTGTTTTAATCATTTACAAGCTGGAGCTTTGCCAATTTATGTAACATGGTCTCATCCTACTCATTATTTCATCATACTCTTGCCAGATCTTTATTAAATATATTTCTCCCCCTGCTTTAGTAAAAAAGGGATGGGTGCCTGGGAACCTGGATATGCAAAATGAGTGGGAATTCAGATTTTTTTTTTCTTTCTCTGTGTTTTTCACTCTCTTTTATTCCAAACGCAGAAATATCAGTGAGAAAGGTTATCTTCCCCAGTTGTGGGAGAGAAGTGCCTGTGAAGTTTAGGTGGGTTATTAGTGAGGGGTGGGATTCTTACTCTCTCCAAACTCCCATTAAGAGGGAGATGAGCCACAGGCTTTGAAGTCTTATTCATGGTCATAGCACAAAAAAACCCAGTAAAATTTTCTCTGTGGGTCAATGAAGCAGGTTTTTAGCCTTCCGAAATACCTCCCAAGCCTTTTGTATGTGCAGTTCAGGTACCCTTGGGTTTCCTATCTCCTTTCACTGCTTTGGTACTTTCCTCCCCATGTCATCTGGTATTTTTAAGGTGTGTGCCTTGCTAATTGAAAAAGCTGTACGACTCCCTGTGAATTTTCACCACTCACATTCACCTCTCTGAAAGCTGTGATGTGACCTATGTGATCTATGATGTGACACCAAGAACTATGACCCGGTGATCTTTGAGGGACATAGTGGTGCTCTTGACTTGGCTGGACAGTTCAGGGAACAAGGGCATTGGAAACAGCTGAATCCTGCTGGTGAAGCTTGGCCATGGTGCTTGTCCATTTGTAAAGAATTGTTTGAGGACTCTTTCTGCCTTATAAAACTGATCTTGTGAGGATGTACTCACAAGAGGTTGGTCCAGGACTGTAGGTTGTTCTGTTCCTACTTGATAAAGCCACACTTTTATTTTTGTTTTCTTTTTTTTTTTCTTTATTTTTAGACTCAAACAAAGCCATTGAGTGATTCCATATTCCTTGCTCCTTGTAGCAACACCTGGACCAGGCAATTTCCTGATAACCATGTCCTTGAGCAAATCATAGGTCCCAGTCTGTCACCCTCTACTGTGGCCCTTGTCCATGAGAGGGTTTCCCCCTCCGTGTTTGCCTCCCATGGGCACAGATTGTTTTGCTTGTTCCCAGGATGAGAAATCTCTGATGTATTTTGCATATATGTTGAACCGTGAGCTTTTGTACAGTTACACAAACTTGTGGTTTCCTATGAGTGCAAGGTTCTCCTCACCCCCAGTGGTTTTCCTAACTTTTATTGGTGATAACTATCAGCTTTTCGTGAAGAGAACAGGGGTTCCCATTATTTAAACTTTCTGCTGTGCTCCGAACACTTTAACAAGCAACTTGCACAAACGTTTTTCCCTCGACTTGATGGACCCCTTTTTAGTGTTCACAAGGGGGCTTGGCACCACAGAATCCAACCGTGCCTTATTAGTGTAGGTGTGGACTGCAAACCGTATGAGATCTTCTTGCAAAACGTGCTGTGTGTAAATTACACATGACGTTCTGTATGTGTCACTGGAAATGTGCTGACATCGGAGATGAGGACCCTGGGTCGGTGTCCCAGGGGGAATTCTCCTCAGGACCCCTGCCCCCCCAACCCTCACACATGGCTTATTTCAGTGCATTTCAAGTACAAACACGACTGCTCTTCTGAAGTACTTTTATGAGCCTTGGGGGTAAGTCATCTCTGGCAGGGATGATTTAGCAGTATGCCTTTGAGAAGGTGAGCTCCAGCAGAGGCAGGGAAATCGCCCCAAACCTCTCACCAACGTGGTGGCAGACCTTGTAAAGCAGATCCCAAGAACTTCTCACTCCTCTCCAGCCAGCCTCAGGCAGGACTAGGGGATGCACTTCAGGATTCTGCAGCCCACACCATACCAAACACTTATAAAAGTAGTGTAAAAAGTGTTGTGTGCTAGAGGTAAGTGCCCATCACTGCCAGTGGAAGGCATCAAAACCTGGATGCTTGAGCTGTATTCAGGAGGATTGGGCAGGTTCATGTTTAGTCTGAACAACAGGAAGGCAATGTGGGGACTGTGCCAAGAAACCACAAATATGTGCTCACCTCCTAACAGAGACGGGGATGAAACCATCTCCAAGGCCTATGGCTCCAATCGAGTGTTCGCTGGAGGCAGAAAATGGTGCAAGTAGGCCAGTGGAATCTGGGAACAAAACCTCAAATAAACTAAAAATGGGAAACCCATAGGTCTGTAATGAAACACAGGTTAATTGGCTGGAGGGAGGGGGATTAATGTGGAGCCCCAGTGTTGTCAGAAATTGTGCTGAGATTATAGTTAAAACTGCTATCATGTCAGACTTGGCCTCTGCCTCAGTTCAGAAGCAGCTTGAGAAACAGCAAAATACATTGGGATAGCAAAGGTACCGTGGCTCTTTCCCAGATTTGTTTTCACTTGCTTTCTGCTTGTCTCTATGGTAATTGCTGAATTTGTGCTCCAATTTTTTCTTAATTCATGGAATTAATGGTGTGTAAAATGTGAATTTCTGAGGATATGCAGCAAGGAAGTAACTTTTTCAGGAGCTGCTGTTATTGCAGGGTTATTTGTTTAGCCTGGGCCTGGTAGTAATGTTGTTTGTGGCTTTTAACTTAGCAAGTAGGAATCCCAATACTGAATTATGTGATGAAAATACCTTTCAACAATCTCAGTGTCTGGGAGGGAAGGAACTTCAAGACTGGCCTCGTGGTTTATGTTTCCAAGGATGACTTTTACCTTTTAATGCTCAGCTTTTGGACGCCAAGTTCCCTGACCAGCTCTTTGTCAGTTACTGAGCAACCACGAGAGTCGCTGAGTTTCTGCCAGGATGCCGAGTGTGCTGTCCCAGTACAAGCACAGTCCGTTTATTAAAGCTGAACGGCCTCTAAATAAGAGTATTTCATGGGATGTGAGTATTTAAGTCTTTATAACTTCTCTAAGATAGTGCTGAGAGCCAGCTTTCCTTCCTCATGTGGTCTCACAAAGAGCTGGCAAGAAGCCCTAGGGGAGGGACGGTGAGTGGGACAGTCAAACTCAGGGTTTTTAGGGGGGACAAGGAACGGGAGACCACGGACAAGCGTGGACAGCCCAGTGCACGGGTAAAAGAGCAGCAGTCGCATGGACATAGCTGGCAGCAGGGCGTTTTCCCAGGCCAAGGCTGCATCTGCCAGTTTATCAAACTGCATCACATTGCTTCCAGCACAGCCTTTGGGGAGAACTGGATATTTGAATGGGGGCACATGTCAAAGAGAGACCTCAGTACCATGGAGCTTGGCGTATTTTAGCTGCAGACTCATCCTGGAGCCACAGCTCCGGTTCGTCCTGTCCCCTTTGCTGTCGCATTCCAAAACCTACAATCTCAGTTCAGGCCTGGTGCTTCCCCTTCTGGCAAGTGTTAGTCTGCAAAAAAAAAATCTTGTAATTTTCATACGTACATCTTTGTTTCAGAGTGGGGCTCTAGAGGCTTGCAGCCATCTTTCAGGAGGCTCCAGTTCAAGCTGGAGTTGTTAGTTACGCTGTGCAACGGAGCAGCACTCACACAAAACCAACATGGCAGCTGGTGCTGGGGTTTCATGGACACATAACAGCCCAAATGCCAAAAAGACGAGAGAGGGGGAAAAAAAAATCTATTTAAGCAATTTTTTCCTCTCTATAGGAACTTAGTCTGTCAGCAGCATAAACACTTGCAATCATGCACTTCCTAGGATGCATGTGCTATCGAAAAGGGAGGTGTTAATTGCTGTGCTAATTACAACATGATTGCTTTGCACTTGTTTTGCACTTGCAGGTGATTAAATTTTTAACGAAGCATATTACTTGGCACTGTTAGCATAGTTAACACATTTCTCTCTCTCTCTCTCTCCCTCTCTCTCTTCCTCTCTCCTCCCTTTTTTATATGCCTTGGGAGAAGTCCTGTGCTGCAGACCCTTCGCTGGCTGCGATGTGCTGTTGTGCTTGGAACGAGCCCCTGTTTAGGCTGTCGGTGGTGGTACCCCGGGTTCCTGCTCGGAAAGAGCAGCAGCCTGTTATCATCAGGCTCAGCGTGACGGCGCCGGCCAGATGCGAATGCAGAACCCACCAAGGTATTAGCTAAAAATTAGGCAAGGCTGTTGATGCCAATCTCACAGATTTCATTTAAAAACTATGCCAGCTCGAGCCAGTCAGGCGGCAGCGGTGGAGGGTGTGCGGGAAGGTGGAGAAATGACAGCAAGTTCCCCGTGATTTATTTCTGCTTTGCCGAGCGGGTTCCCAGCTGAACGAGAGCCGGGGAAACTTGCATCTGTTCGACGGGCAGGCTCATATCTCTCCAATAAGGCGGCAATTACACGGCCCAGTGAGGCTGCGTGACCAGAGGAAAGCTGGGTGAACCAGCCCATTGGATTTAGTGATGGGCATAGATGGCTTTACCTTTCTGGCTGCTGGTTTTGCAACTTCCCTGCAAACTTGTTGATTCCGATGGCTTTGAGCCAATCAATCCCAAATGAACGACGAACTATCTTTTGGTGGATGTTGTCCAGCCTGGTGTATTGCTTTTGAATTGCTCAACTCTGTGAGCTTTTGCCTTTGGAGACTGTCTGGTCTATTTTTTATGGCAATGTAAACTTTCTGAGGCTCTTGGGGTCAGGCTGCATGAATGCGCACTGGATGGTTGTTAGTATTATACATAAAAAAGGGGTGTGATCTAGTCCTGAAAAGTGCTCCCCACAGGAGGCCAAGAGGCACCTCCTGCTTCTGTTCAGGGATGATATAAGTAAAAAGAGAGAAACTGGGTGGACAGTGAGAAATATTGGAAAGGCTAGGAAAGACAATCTCAGCCAACTTTTTAAATTTCATGGCTAAGAGCCACTCAATAAGGAAGCAGAAGAGGAAAAAAAAAGATTTGAAACTGATAAGGAAATATTTTTAGATAACACTTAATTAACCCTGGGAATTTATTGCCACAAAACACCACTCAGTCCAAAAGATTAACTGGATCCAAAACAGACTAGGTAGGCATTTGTATGGATAAGAAGACTTACATGAGACAAGATTAAAAATCCATAAGGGATGCAAATTCTCATGTTTCATGGCGTTGGGAAACAGCTAACTGGTGAGGAATAAGAAAATACTTCTACTGTGGGCAGATCACCCCATGATGGTTTATCGGGGGTTTCTTGCACCGTCCTGTGAGGCAGCTGGTCTGGGTCGCTGGCAGGGATGGGCACTGAGAGTGGCAGAACAATGGCCTGATCCAGCACCTGGCCATTCCTTTGTTCCCATGCAGCATTGGTCTGCATCCAGGCTAGGCCAGGGATACCTTTTAAAATAGAAAGGGGGAAACCAAAGAGCTTACGAGGAGACTACACGAATATTCCTGACGTAAATCCTTGCTTCTTGCGCATGCACACCTGCAGTGAATTAATAGGAACAAAGGAAAAAAGTTGCTGCTGGGATTGTTTACATAATATGAATTAAAAAGCGCCTGGGAACATCTTCAGCATGAATTAGCTGAATTTATTTTGACTAAATATTTGTGAACCGTTTTTAGCTGCACGTGCTGAATTTTACTGCGTCCAGGCACACACAAGCATAGACTGATGAGGAGTGAAATCCTGAAGGATTTGGGACAGCAGGTCTGGTCCCTGGGGAGCTGGGAAATAAGACTGAGGTTTGGTACCCACATAAGGCAGATGGCTCTGTGCCCCGCAGATGATTTGGTTTTAGCATTAAGTGTTAAAATAAAAATTAGACTTATATAAATTGCTGAGAGGTGATCTCCTCACCACACTGTCATGACTTGGCAAGTTCAGTCTAGAAGTTCACGGACACTGACCTTCACATATTAAATACAGATAATGTAAATAGATTTGTCCCCTGGCATCAAGGGGCCAAACTTAAGTACCTAAGCTTCACACTTTTTGTGCCACGTAATTGTTCACCTGTCGCTGTTCACATAACTGTAGGACTGAGAGGCCCAGGGGGAGCGAAAATAACAACAGGAATATGTTTTTCTGCAGAGCTGGAGAGTTTGCATTAACAATTTAGAGTGCGGGCAAGGCTCTCTTTAATGTTTCATGAATTCTTTTGGCCCACAAATCACAGGCCTTCACCTTTCCCATCATGTTGGCCATGTGGTCCTGCAGCAGGTCTGTCATGCAGGAGTGAAGGCAAAGGATGGGAGAGGACCCTGTGTGCCCCGGGGCCTGTTCCTGCAGTGACAAAGTGTGTATGAATGTGTGTGTGTCCCCTCCATGTGTGGGGCTGAAGAGGTGAGGAGCAAGTGGATGGTATCTGTAAAGTCCTGGGGACTCCAGCAAAACGTCTTCAGTTGCAGGATTGGTTTTCGCTTGACTTTTCTGTGCCAGCCTTAAAAGATGTGAATTGATATCACTTTTAACTGGCAGGTTTCATTATCTGCAATTTCATTAAGAGTGATATCTGCTGAAGGACCACTGACTGTTTTTTTTTATTTTTTACTTGATGGGTTCAATTCTATCTGCAGCAAACCTTGCCATTCCCCCCACTTCAAACTTCTTATTCTAGTCTATTACTCACTGTCTGTCTGGCCCCTATCGTACTTTGACTGCAGATGTCATAACAGAAAAGAGATGAACAGGCAGCTCTTACTTCCCGATAAATTAATGTGCTGCAGTCTAATCCATATCCCAAATGATAAAGTTAACAACAGTTTGCAGGCCTGTCACATAATCTAAAAAATTCAGATGGATATTTTTCCCCCTCGTGTGGGAGGAAAAAGCTGTTTCAGGGATGAACAGTTACGAATACATTTAAGCTCCAGTAGAATGTCATGGAAATGGCACAATTAATTCGTCCGCCACCTCAATCCAGTGGTGAAGCACTTTTATTGGGAGCAGCCTGTTTGGCAGGCTGCTGGCCGTGGCGTGCTTCCCAAGGCTGCTGCAGCCTGTCCTCCCTCCTTCGTCTGCTTGCTCCAGCTGGGCTCGGGCCTCGCTCAGCTGCCAGTCTTCGGGGGCGAGTTTCTGCCGCAGTCTTTGGGGTCAGTCACCTGTGCTTCTCCCACAGTCCCCAGCATGTGGTTACTGGGACGTGGAAACAGGAACTCAGCAAAGCCTTGCTCTAAATCTGCTGTGCCGCTCCAGAAACCGCGGCGTGCGTCAGCCACGGCAGCACACGTCCTTTTGCAAGAGGCAAATTGACGTGCAGACCCCAGAGAGAGATACCTGCGGGTCTGTGCCGTAGGTGGGGAAGGATGCTCTCCTCGGCCTCTGCCTCCTGTGTGGTTTCACTGGGGAGAACGGTGTGTAGAGCCTCTCTGTTCACACAGAGCAGCTCAGGTATGTGGGGTGAGCATCCAAGGGATGGATCCTGAGCCGAGGAGAACTGGATTAGCTCCTTAAAAATTCACGGAGTTGAGCCGGTTTACACCAGCTGACAATGAGGCCCTTCTGGCATAAGTGCCTGTGGGAACTAACTGTGCAAAAAGGGTTTATTTGAGCATGCTTGACAAAAAAGGGAAATTACCCTAATTTCCTGGTCTAGAATTCCTATAAGAAGAATGTTTCCTGTAAGGCTTTCTCTGTGTCTTTCTGCAACCATACCAAGTGTAACAGATAAAGGCTTTTATCCTAATATTTTTCAGTGATTTTAACGACAATCCAGATTGGCAGAGGAATGAGGGAAAAGAAAAATGCAATAATGAAAACTTTAAAAGCTTTCTCTGCTGCAAAGTCATCAGCTGAGTTATAAAGCATGAAAAGGGTGTGAGGGATGGAGAAATATTCATATCAAAGCTAAGTTGCGTATCCTTGATTTCAGTACTTTGTTTTGCTCTTCTTGCCAATTCTACAGGTTGTTTTTTTTTCTTTTTCTGATGGTAGGCATGGCTGACATGACGCTTAGATCTAAAGTTTGCATTGCTGATGCAGCTCCCTTTTACTTCAGCCTGCAACCCCACTTCAAATTCTGTGCTAAGCACACTTTCAAGCTGCAAATATGTGGTGGGCAAAGAGAGATGGGAGGTGGTCGGTGTTGGGATGCTAGCTGTGCTGGTGGATTGAAAAAACCAGAAGAAAACGAGATGTCAGCTTGTTGCAGGATTCACTTGGGAAGCTGGAGGAATACCACAGTGGGCAATGGATTTCTCAGAGTGCTGTCTCCTGCATGCAGCAGGCACAATGTGCTGCAGCCCCCATAGCTGGGCAACGTGGGTCAAAACAGCCTCCTCCCAACCTGCCTGGGGTTCTTCCTTTGCTTCAGAGTCACTTTTGAGAAAGGCAAAGCCATGTTCAGGCTCTACCTCTCTCTCTCATTTTGTCAGGTCTGGCATCAGTGCTACCCTCACACTTCCTCACCGGAGGCTGAGCAAGTATAGATGCAGAAAATACCTTACCACTATAGGACACATACCTAAATCTAATGGAGTGAAAACCACAGGTGCTGACTTTAAGAACATTTCCCTCTTTAGGAGACACTGACAGAGGAAACCCATTGTTCAGGAGTTTAATGGTCCCTGGACAAGGATCCTGTAAGCAGTCCCTTTTCCTCTTGGATGCCTCTGATGCCAAATAGGGGAAGGCAAAGCTTATTCCTGAGGCTGACCTATTTCTGTGGAGCAGCTGCAAGCCGGGGTAATAATCCACTTATCTGGTGAGAAACCCACAACAGCACCTTACAGACAGGCACTGTCTTGCAGAGCTCTGGTTCTGCAGCCTGTGGGTGGTTGCTGACAGCCTCCCCCAGAGCCCCCCCTTCAGCTGCCCGCAGAGCTCCAGAGGAAGGTCAGTCCAAAAGATGGGGTGGTGTGGATTACTGAAACCTCTGCTTGAAATTATACCTGGTGGTGATGATTACAGAAAGCCTTACAGAATGCCCAGAACTGCCAAATGAGTAAAAACTAGGATCTACCAGAATGCTGTGAGGAAAATCTGTTATTAGCCCTCTTCAGTGAATGACAATGCCTTCCCCAAGGAGTCATCCAAGAGAGCATTTTCCAATGCCTTGTGGTTTGAAGGTGGTAATGGCTGAGGGGTGGGCAGTGTCCCCCCAGTTACACCTTGCAGCCTTGGTAGTGTGGAGAGTGGTGGAGCACCGACCAGCCCTGGTGCCCAAATGCTGCTGATCAGCTTCAGCAATGTCACCAGGTGTGGTTTCATGCCAAAAGCGAGATGCTGGAAGGTGAGATCTCTGCAGCTCCCTGAAAGGCCACGTAAATCTTTGGTCAGCTGCCACCATGCTGTATTGCAGCCTTGGCTGGTTTCCTCACAAGCCTCACATCAGGGATGCTCCTGAGGTCAGGGCAGGCAACAGTTCTGCCTACTTCAGGGCCTGGGTGGGAGAGTGGGGAGGTGGAGACCCATGGTTTGTGTGCTGGGGGAGGCTGCAGTGAGTGAGCCAGTCCCTGCTGACCAGGGCACGTGTGCCAGTGAGGGACCTTCTCAAGCCTGCCAAGTTGCTACCACCTGCTCTGTTGCTACCACCACATAGCTCATGTCAGTTCCCACTTATTAGAAAATCTTTCCCAGATCAGGAAATGAGGCAGCTCTCACTCACCCAGTTAGCTGTGTCTCCCAAGAGCCTTCCAGGCAAAGAGCAAGGTTCTCCCCTGAGCAGGTCTGTGCTATTTGAATACTTTTGCTGAGCTTTCTCTGGCTAAAAATTGCCTTACCCCAGGGGACTCCTGTGCCTGAGGGACCGCAGAGTGTTCTGCTGGGCATGCCAGGTGAGTGCTGGCAGAGGGTTAAAACTAACTCCTCTTGTGGGTTTGGTGATCTACACAGAAAAAAGTGGGTGTATCTGAAGAGTGTGGAGCTCATTATATTGTATATTTTAAGACTCATATTGTGATTTATTCAGGACACACATCTACCTCTTCCTCATCTTTTGTAAAAAATAAGCCCACAATTGATACAAAGTAAGAAGGTGCCACTGATTCTGGCCATAAATATTTTACAAATTACTTTAGGTGAGGATATTCCCAAACTGCCTGGGAATCATCTTACATAGACCATGTGATCTTGTGATAGACCATGATCTTCAGCTCCATCCCTCTTGCCCAGAAAATTCCTTCCAGCCCTATGGGATCCCAGGACCTAATAGCCAGGTAAAAGAACTCTAGTGCCTTTTTCCTTTCTGTATTTTTCCCTTAGGGAGAGAAGTGGAGTAGGGCACTACAAGGGCAACCTAGGCCATTAGGGCATTACTGTTCTGTGATATGTTAATTTCCTGTACTTATGCATAATATGGGTTTCATGGTGTTGGATTTTCTCTATGATGACAATGCTAATAATAATGATGATGGTAATAATAATAATGATATTGTTTAAAAATACCCTGTTTCCCCTGCATCCCTGCCTGTAGATAGCTTTACTGTCTGGTAAATCTCAATATTTAGAACAGATCCAGTTGTTAGCACTGAAGACACGAAAACCAAATCAGAGCTGACTGCTTCAGACAGCTGATGGATTAGCAACAGCCAAAGTCAAAAAGCTACAAGTCTCCAGACTGAAGGGAAGATACTACACATAGGATCCAAAATTGTTGAATGTGAGTGCATTAAATAATACAATCATCCATTGTGAAGATTTCATAAAGATGTTGCAAAAGAAGGGTTTCTTTGGTGTTCATCTTTTCCATAGAAATCCTTTATGAATAAAAAGCTATTAAACAAATAGTTCCATGAGCATTGGAAGTAATGAAGCCTGGTTTCACAGAATGGGTGAAGTTGGAAGGGACCACAGCGGATCGTCTGGTCCAACCTCCCTGCAGGGCCATCCTGGAGCACGTTGCACAGGATTGCATCCAGACGGTTCTTGAATATTTCCAGTGAGGGAGGCTCCAGAGTCTCTCTGTGGGCAGTCTGTTCCAGTGCTCAGTCAGCTGCGCAGTAAAGTTCTCCTCAAATAGTTTCCCGTAGATCCTTTCTGTGTGGATCCTCTGCTGGGTGAGACAGAGATCATCAGCTTTTCCTTTCATTGGCACTAAGAAGTTCTTGCATCTTTTTGTCCACTTCTTTTCATAAAACTTATAGGGACACTTACTCTACCTCTTGGCTTGGCTGAACCAACGCAGCAGGTTCAGAAGTGGCTGTGCAGTATGAGGTGACAGATGTGCCTATCCACAGGGTGACCTTATGTGTGCACAGGGAATCAGAGCCATGGACTGACCACTGTTGGGGGTGTCCTCACCAGACTTTATTGCTGCTGCACCGTGCTGCAGCTCTGCATTCTCCTGTGCCATCCCAGAGCAAAGGGGGATGTCCAGTGGTGAGGAAAGCTTGCAACATGCTCCTGTCCTGTTACATGTAAAGTGAACTTGTCTTTGTACACTGATAACATTCATACTGTCACTATTGCTGAGACAGTTGGAAAAGTCCTTGGAGTGGAGGCTAGCCTGGAGATTGGTCCCCTTTTCAGGAACATCAGGTGATATTTCCACCCCTTCATCTCCCACTGACTGAGAGCCACAGTGCAGATGTAACCTAGGGGGTTCAGCCTGGCTGCCCTTTTGTCTGCAGAAGCCTATGCAGAAGAACTTTTTTGTAACTTATTCACATCATGCTCCAGCAGAAGAGAAAGTAGTTTTCCTGTCTTTCTTGAACCCAATATAAGTGGCATGCCTTATGTTGGCTTCAGAGGACAAATCAGAGAAATGTTATCACCACGTTCCAGTGGCTACAAAGAAGATCGAGAGTCCCTTCTTACAAGGAGTCACACGGAAAGATGATAAATTAAAGACGGATATGAATTATTCCTGAGGAGTTCCAATTAGATAGAAGAGGAAAAGTTTTGACAATTAGGACAATCAGCCATTGGAATACTCTACCAGAGAAGTGGTAGATTCCCCAACATTGGTCACTTTTAAGATTCAGCTGAACAGAGTGCTCAGCCATCTTGTGTACACTGCTTTTGCCGAGAAAGATTGGACCAGATGATCCTTGAGGTCCCTTCCATCTGGGTATTCTGTGATTCCATGAAATTCATCTGCGAGTTGTCCACAGGTACTCCTCCAAATGTAGAAGGCTGCTGAGCTAAAGAGGTCCTTCATCTTCAGCAGCCTTGGAGGAGCCCTCAGAGATTCCCTGGGGACTCTGAAGGTTGCCTAGATACCCGATCATGAGAATTCAGGAAGATAAGCCAGCCTTTTAATCTTATTTTTCTTAATTAAAGAGATTGATGACATAAGATATTCTGATTACCAGTGATGAGTTGTTGGCCAGTAAAAGACTGAACAAATTTGAGTCCCTTATAGCTCAGACGTATCTTTCTGGTCTCTCAAATGGTGCACACGTTTTTATTTCTCACTTTCTTCAGGCACTCTGGAACACAGCAAGAACAACACAGTGCAACCACATTGTTTCGTCAGATGGAAACCTGTGTAATCTCAAGTGATCCCCACTGAAGTTTAAACAGACACAGAAGACCACATTTTCATTAACTCGTGCATATACACAGATTTTACAATGGTCGTTTGAATTTGGAAGTGGGTGCCCATCTGCAAAGTAGGGCCATCTTGTTAGCAGATGTTATTTGTCTGAGAGGTTGAACTTTTTCTAATGACAGTACTTTTTACTTTTTTTTTAGCATTTGCAGTACCCTGAAGAAACATAAAGGCACAACTACAACTTTACAAGCAGCAAATTGTTTTCTAGTTGAAAATACTGTATAAAGACAAATTGTTATTTTTATTTTGCAGGCAGGCTTGTTCACAAAAGTGTGTGTGGGCAAGGTGAGCCTGTTTATGTAAGTAGCTGTTTCCTATTATTCTAGGGAATTCATGAATGCAAAGCATATAGATAAAATCCCGCTCTGTGTGGGTGCATTTGTTGAGCAAAGTTGTTAGATGTCTGTTAAAAGGAAATAACACTTGTACAGCAGGTTTTCACAGATGTAGTGTGTGAAAATGACTATTAAAGTATTTCTAGGATATTTCCAGCAGAATGAATAGTGTGTGATTTTTGAAATTAAGATTTTGTGGCCAAAACAAAAAGAAAGTCAGAATTTGAATTCAGACGTATGTATGGTTTTCCTTATGTGACACTTCTAGATTGTTCACTGTGAAGAAAAATATTTCAAGATGCTTGTCTTGATAGTTGAATGCACTAATCCAGGGAAGTAAATAACAAAAACCCCACTGACATAGGACCACTGGGGATTGTCCTCATGGAAGTAGGTTGTCTGTTCCCACTTTGCCCTGTCAGGCTAAACCCACCCCTTCTCCCTTTTGGCTCAGGCTGCTGAAACATTTCTTTCCCGTGTCAGGTATTTTTTGCTGGGGGAAGGAGACTGCCTACAGATTGCACCAGAGGCAGAAGTGTTTCAGGAGAACTCTACGTGTGCTGCCCATCTTTTGTTTCCCAAGGAAATGGGAGATGAACAGGCCATGGGGCTGAAACTCCTGCTCTGATGAACAGCAGCAGTTGGCGATTTTCCTGATTTGAAGCTAAACAAATGGGCTCTTCACGCTCATGAAATCTTCCTTCAAACAGGTAATGAATGCACTATTGGCAGAATACATGTGTGGAGCTCCTGGGCTATAATAAGTTTTGTGTGACCTTCTGGGCATGAATCAGAAGATGTTATTAAAGCTACTGTTGCCACCATTCACATATGAACTTCTTGCTGGAGTCAAAGTTTTAATTACCACTCCCATTCATGAAGCTGGGGTTATTGGCGTTAACTTCAGACTCTGGGTTGGTTTTTTTCTTTTAATTGGATGGTGGAAGGGGACATGTTGGTTTCTACTCCTTTTAGTGGTGAAGAAAGAGCTCTGAAGTTAACCCAAATGCATCCTGAAGACGGAAAGAACAAAGAACACAAAGACTATAGCTTGAAAAAGAACACTTTTTTTTTCTTTCTTTCCTCTTTTTTTTTTTTTTTTGAAAGCCAGAGTTGTGATTTTGCCCAGATGGATGCTTTTGAATGCTGGAGCCTGGCAAGCAGGGACCAATCTGAATAAATATCTAAAATAAATAAATACAGCATCCCTGATTAATACCCAAAGCACTTGTATTCCCAAGCATACACATAAACCAGCTCCACCCCAATTAATCAGGTCTGTCTCTACTGTGTAATACTTACCATTTTTTAATTAAAATTGAGAGCTTATACTGTCCAGAGTACTACATGTGCGTTCTCTGAAAAATTACAGCAGAAGCAGAGGCCATTTTTTCCCTACTCCTGCTACAAATTTCCTACTGAACTTTAAAGGCAATTCCAGGTGCAGCCGAACACTATCTGTTATCCTTGCCTGTACTCCTAATCAGAGCAGCACGATCTGCCTTCAGAAACATTTGTTCTGAATGGCTGCCGTTTCTGAAAGCAGATGCTCTTGGAAATGCAGCTGTCAATAGCTCCACTTACCAGTGTTTTCTCTCAAAGAAATATTCCAGTTCAGGTTTGCTTGGATTTAACATACATGCTTATGACCATGCTGGTGAGGTATAATATTTTTGCCTGTGCACACGGAAGAAATCAATAAGCTGCTTCTTCCTGACCCTGGTTTTGCTTTTGCTCCTGCCCATATAAATCAGGGAGATCTCTGCTCAGATGAGTAGTTACACCTGGATAAAATCGTGGGAGATAAGCCTCAATTCCTTTGTTTGAAGCAGAAACAGGTTTTTGTACAGGGAGGGAATAACCGAGTACTTCATGGTTCCTTTCTCTGTGCTCTGTTTTTTTCCCCTTTTTTATTATTTGAACAAATAAGATTTTACTCATATATTACACCAAACCAATGACTCCATCTAGCTCCCCACAGCGCACTTTTTATGGCAGGGAATACTCCTTTCTTGTCTTGCTGAAGCACATATTTTCACATAATTTGCACTGATAATATAACTCTGCTGAGTAGCTTGATAGAATATATCACTCTTCACAGTCTAGCAGTCCCCCTCCTTAAATAATGGAAGTGGTAGACTCCTGGTAGTCTTGATTTTAAACATTTTAAATATATATAATGGTTTGCATACTGTGCAGTGATTTGTAAAATGTGAATGCCTACAAAACCATGGTTACCAAGCATAACATTATCTTATTTTTACTTACACAACCAGTAAAACAGCTGGAGGTCTAAAATCATGGCCTGGCATTAAATGCATTACTACATTTTAACCATGCAGGATGAGGCTGTCCTTTCGACTGGGAGATAGGAAGAGAAAAAAAGTGTAGTGATTACTGGAAAATTAACACCTCCCATTTTAATAGACTGAGTATACCAAAGGCACTTAAATAGAAACCCTTCAATTGAAATGAATTGGAGTTTTATCTATCTATCTAAAGAGTGAGTAAAGCACAAGTGGCTTTGAGCTACACAAATGGCAGTATCAATCTACAGAGTGGAAATGGAGTATTTTACTAATAGAAATCACGTCTTTTGTTTTAAAACCCACCTGCATGGTACCATTTAAATTTCTTTTTTTTATTCCTGTCCTCAAAAGAAGATCCATAACCACAGTGCTTCCTTAGTTTCCCTTTTTGACATCCATAACTGTAATCAACTGGCAATGAATAAAGCTGTGAGCCATAAACCCTGGTCATTTCAGCCTGCCCACAAGGTTTAGGACTAGGTTTCCTCACCTCAATTAGTGTTACCAAGTCCTATCAGCAAACCTCCACAACAGTGGTGTCGAAGGACACCAATTTTGCTACTGCACATGGTGTCTCATAAATAACGCCTTAATTATTCTTCCAGAAACATGCCTCCATGAGCCTTGTTGAAATGTTCTCCCAGGATGTCGTTTCAGTGGGGGCTTTTTGCCTGGTAGGAGGCTGATGGGAGACAACATGCTGAGTCCCTATGGGGCGAGAGAGTAACCCCAGTTTTGAAGAAAACCACCAATGAACAGGGCACCTGGAATACTGTAGGAGCAGGCAATGTGGCACAGCTCAAAGCAGAACTTTCTCGTAGTTGAAAATATGTCCTTAAATGCATTTGTTCATGAAAAGTGTCTGGAAACAAACATTCCTCCTTATTTCATCTGTTCTCACACATCATGGTACCTCTTGCCAGAGTCCCCTCTTGGATCCAGAAGAATGTTCCACCAAAATCACCCCAGAAAGTTCCCAAATTTCTCAGGTTTCAGGAGTCTGAGGACTATCAGCAGTGTGAAGGGATCACTCTGCACCTGATCAACGTGACTCCAATATCCGGTCAGTGAAGCAGGTGCAGACTGAAAACTGTCAGCACTTCCCAAATCAGCCCCATGAAGCTGCATGCTCTTCTCTTAGGTAGATCTCTTCTGCTGCAACTATGAGCCCATTCATGGCACGTGGTAGCAGCAGTGGGAGTAAATGGCATTCTGGTGGCTCCTCCAACCCCAGCAAAAGTACAGGGAAGGGTAGCCAGGGGCTGATACGCTGCTTTCTTACTCTGCCTGCACTGGGGAACAGTGGGAGATTTGGCTAAATGCTTGTGACATTAGGAGACGGAGATCTGATTCATCTGCCTGATAAAGCTTTGAACAAGGTACTGGGGGAATAAAAAGCATTTGACTCTTGTCTCACAACACGAGTTTTACATCAGTGGTATTATGAGCTGTGTTTACACAGGCGGCCACGCCAGCTCTCAGACTCCACAGAGTCCATTAAAACCAGCTTGTGCAACCCCCTGCAGAGCCTCCTGCTTTGCTTGCCTGACTCATGCTCAAAGGGCCGTACTCAGTGCACGCTCCTCACCCCTCATGTGCCAGCAGCCCCCAGGTGCCAGCTCCCAGCACCCAGCTCCCAGGCCTAGGGTCTGTGGTGGAGGGGAGAGCCCCTCCTCTCTCTCCCAGGCTGCCAAACCATAGGTGAGGAGGGACAGGGAGCTGTGGTATTGCCTGCCACAGCTCCTCCAGTGTTGCCCTGGATGACAGTCCATCCTCTGTTGTGGATGTGGTCGTCCTGGGCACTGAATACCCCACTGTGTGCTTAAGGAGCCAGGGCAGGAGCTTATCCAGGGTAAACAGCAGCGCTGTGAACCCCCAAGAGCAACGCTGACCTACCCCTGACGAAAAAGGTCTCCACTTGGAGACCCAACAGTGCCTTTCTTTATGGCACAGTTATTGCAAAGGCAAGGTTGTGGTGGTATTGGCACAGCATCTTGGACTCAAAAATTACTTGTTTACTTTGGAGAAGATCAGAGAAGGACGCAGATTATACAACCAAAGGAAAGAATGAGGCTGGTTAACAGCACTGGCAAATAACTGAGGAAAAAATCTGCACTTTTATTCAAAGAAGAAAATGAGCATTGTAGTAAACATGCAGACAATCCACACCAAACACAAATCTGGTTTCTGTGTGTAAATGTGTGGTCTAGCTGCAATCTTTATGGAAGCTGCTCCAGCTTCAAATGAATGTAGTATTTCTGAAATAGTTGAAATGAATGCTGTCTCTGGAAGGAAACAATGGATGTAGTAAACAAGCAAATATCCTGTCAACAGCTGAGCAACAAGGGTGCTGAAAATTCCATCAGAGGACAACTACGCAGGGGATTTCTGATGTTACACCTGTCTAGAGGTTGTTCCATGGGTACAGGGACAGAGCAGCTCACAGAGAACATGTCAGCCCTGCACACCCCAAAGTCAGGAGATGGGCACCTGCTTTTAGCCATTTCCATCCATACTGATGGGGATGTGTTCAAAAGCAGGGATCAGCTGCATGCCTTAAAAATGAAATGTCTAGGCATTCAAGGTGGTTTAGATGCGGTTTCACATTTCTAGCACCTGGTCCTTTTCCTCAGGACACCCTGCCTCAGAAGGGCATTCTGCATTCAGAAGAGCTTGATAGGGTGGCCTGGCTTTCCTGTCCTGGCTATCCCCTTTCAGGTTATGGATATGCCAGAAATACTGGTGGCACACCACTGGCAGACAAGCTGCTGCTCTCTCATGGGTCAACCTGAACCCAGTGCTACCACTGGTGGTACCCAAGTTTTGTGCCATTTCCTCTACTCCAGCTCCCTCAGGCACGGGCTCAGAGCCACAGTTGTGGCAAAGTTTCAGCAGCTTTTTACAGCTGAACATTTTTTACTGTTTGCAGAGTTTTTGCTCTGCAGTGAGGTACTTTGTGAGGAAGGGGCAGGTGGGAGGGGGGGACAGCGTCTTGTTCAGCCTGCTCCCCCTGCACTGTTTCTCACGTGGAGGTCGGTGTTTGCTCCTGGAGCGAGGGCGGCCATCCGGGTGCAACTGCTGCCCACCTGCTCTCTGTGTCCTGCCAGAGGATCCCCCTGCCCCACAAAGTTCACTGCCAGTAGCAGGAAATCCTGTGGCATAGCACCTTTGCCAGAGCTGCATGGGAGATGAAGCCAGTGCAGTAAGCAAAGCACAGTATTTTCCTTTTAAAGGAGAATCCCCCCACAAACACACACTGTGGGCTTGCTAGTTACTGACTTACAAGCATGAGATTCTTTTGTAGCCTTCACTTTTCACTGGTGTTAGTTTTGTAATTTTTTTCTCCTTTTTAGGGTGACAAAGAAGAACCTCATCTTACTGTCTGCTGTCAATTAGCTGCTCAGCCCTGCATCCACAACCGAAAGCTTTGTGTGACGCAGAAAGTCCCACAGATGTTGCCAGTGGAACCTCAATAGCTTCTCTCTCCATACCTAGTGGGGATTTACAAACACACTTCGGGGAGTTTGGTCCGAGCCTCAGCAGTTGGCTGTGTCTAAATGCTCTGCTCACTGCTTTGTAAATCCAAAAGATTTCATAGGTTCCTTCTCTTCAAATTTCCACAGAAGAGCCTGTAAGTGCCTTGGACCAAATAGCTGTGCAGTTAATGAACTGTGCATACGCAGGCACTATGTCCAGCTATGAATTCACACTTAATAGTTCAACAAAAATGTCTGGTTTCATATGTTTTTCATTCTTTTTAAAATAGTGATAGGCTTGTCAATTAAATCCATCTTTAAAATAGATTTTACCAAATATATGCACTGCCCAGTGAGATTCATTTAATATTATCTTTTCCACATGCATTTCCAAGAGAGTTAAAGAACCCAATATTCTATTATAATCGGTGATTTTTTTTTTCTTCAACTTCCCTGAGTACCAAACATCTGATAGGATACTGTAAAACCCTCTGGAGAAATTTTTCTTTTATGGAGAGACCAGAGTGAAAATTTTCAATCTGAAATGCACATAAGGCTAGATTTTCAAAAACATAGGCTGCTGCCTCCATTTGTGTGTTTCAACGCAAGATACCTAAAGTGTGATTTTTCAGGGATGCTGAGCAAACATAATTCCCATGGACTCCAGCCAGAATTTTTCCTGTTTGCCACAGCTGCAAATCAAGCTCTGCATTACTAAGGGGACCAGAAAGCATTTCTTGAGCACTTTTTACTTCCACTACTTCCTTACTGTGGAAACAGGCTTAAGTGATACTTGATGGCATTCAGTCACAGATGACACAGCTCATAAAGCCAAAAAAAAAAAAAAAA
>VZTA01026841.1:82480-187480 GCA_013398855.1 Mohoua ochrocephala
AAAAAAAAAAAAAAAAAAAAGCAGCAAAACTCAGGTGGTGAGAATTTACCTCAGTGTGTGAGAAAGAGGAGGGGGAGAGTTTTTGAGTGAAAGCTTCACTCTTTGAAAAGGAGGCAGGTGGTTTGCATCTACCAGCATGAATATTACAAGCTTCAGGTGTCCCAAAATGCTGTGAAATGCAACATTAGAAACTGGTGGCAAACAATAGGTCCAAAGTTATCAAGGAAAACAATGGCTTGTGCCTCTGCTACAGGTAATTTAGGGAAACCTTCCCAGAGTTCCTTTTTATTAAGAAAGAACTCCTTGCTGAGTATGAGGAGCACGAAGAGAAGCTGGTTCCATTAGAAAATACTATGCATCTGAAAGTGTTTTTACTGCTTATTTTCAATATTGCTGGATCATGCCCCCATTAGCACCCCCTCAAACCGACCCCCTTCCATTACTTTCTGTAACTTTTAAATCCGATCATTCATTTCCTCCAAGCCCACAGTCCTTAATTACGATTTACAGACACAGCAATGGAGCACAAGCTGGTCAAAACAGCTGTGGGAAAGTTTCTACTTTGAAGGAGATATTACTGGTGAGGATAGTTTTGCAGCCAAATAGATTTTTCCCTCATTTGTATTAACACAGTATCTTCTGTCTCCTCCCAGCCAGTTTCCATAGGTACAAGTAGGCAGCATTTCTGCCTAGTCACAGAGTGGTTTCTGCTGAGGATTTCTGCGTTTTCAATGTTGTGTGCCAATGTTCAAACATGTTCTTGTTTGCTGCTAAGATTTTGAAGATCATAGTGGAACATTTGATGCCCAAGTATCACTGAAAGGTCTCTGTGGATTCACCTAAATTTACTGGTATATATTATTCTCTGAGATACAGGGCCAAACAATTCACAAAAATAGAAGTTCACAAACCTTAATTTAGACTTTCAGAAAACTTATGATACCCAGTGACTCTAACTTGGGTCGAAAAAAAATATTGAGTGTCCTACACACTTGTAAGACAACTTATGGCTGTATTTCACTGTGGTCTTGGTCAAGGTTCCCTGCTCTATCCCTCAGACTGTTTTTTTAAAGTATTGCTACTAGCTGACTCGTGGCTAAATGGGCTCTTATGACAGTGCATTCTGGCCAGTCTTGGAAATTTGTTTGACCTGAGCTCAGCCGCCAAGCTCGAGGTGGCTTTGGCTTGTGTTCGCTGCCTGGTGAATCTGCCCCAGAAAGACATGCAGAGTACGTTGGTAATTGTTTTCCCAGCAAACAATGCAAGGTGTGATTATCCTTTCACGCCAGCTTTACTGTGGTCTAAGTTCATTTTACTTGCATAGGATTATTTGTTATTTACATGGCTACAAGAAAATATACTGCAAGACCCTAAGGGTCTTGGATTCATGAGATTCATAAGGCTTCATGAGAGAATGCAGAATAAACTGTTTGTATTGAATCACGGGAGGGTGATTGCTGAGCTAACATTTGCAAAGCCTCCTTTCGTAGCTAAAATGATTTTTTTCTCTCTATGAAATAATTTCCTATAGCACAACTATAATATGTAAAGAAATGTATTTCCTAATTTGTGTTTATTAAAATGTTCTTTTCACATTTCTTTTCTGTTTCCGCTATTAGATATTTTATTGGATGTTAATGGATGTTACTCAGTTCTCGAGGGATCTCGGACATTTTTCCTCAAGTAACTTATTGAAATCTCCGAGTTCTGCAGATCCTGGTTTGTTCTGATGATGTTCGCTTCTTATTGCTCCTTTTCACTTTTTATCATGTAGCATTGTAAGTACATTAAATTAGTAATGAAAAATGAAACCGCAGGAGTCCCCTGTATTCTAGATAATGACTGATACATCTTCTCACTTGTCTGTGTTACATTATAGTGTCGTAACTTTCCTTTATATCCAATAATATTTTTCATTATTGCAACATCCACAGCACAGAACTGTAGGGGTTTGTTCAGATTCTAACAATATTTTCCTTAAGTAAATCCATATCTAATAACACCATTTATTTTCTCTTTCTTTTTCTTGCTGTGTAGTGGAAGGTAACATGCTGATTTCTCTTAGAAAGTGCTGCTCAGGGGCTACGAGAGCTTTAGCTCCATGCCCCGGTGTTAAGGGGATTAAATATGAATTTGACAGTAAGGAATGGATGGGGGGGCCAGTGTGTTTGAGCTGAGATCCTCCCCAGGTGAGCGTGTGGAGGCTGCCCAGGTGACAGGCATAGTTGCCTCCCGTTCACTGCAATCAGCTGCTGCAGTTATGGCAGAACCTGTGGCTACTTAGTGGTTTTTCTTTCCCCTCCCTTTCCTTTTATTTCCACTTTTTTTTTTCCCTTTGTGGTGTATCTTCTTGCATGGGTTGCCTTTTTCTTTTGTGGCTTGGAGTGGCACTGAGCTAAACTCTAGAGCAGAACTCTGTGGTGGCTTTAGGGTGCACTAATATCCTGAATAAATTATTTGTGGAAGCAAACATGGTCCATGTTGTTGACTGTCTGGAGAGACTCTTGCAGTTACTGGAGAGGACAGGAGACCATAAGCTGTTCAGAGCCTTTAAAGTCTCAGTGCTGTCCCACAGCCTCGCACTGGAATGTGTTGTGGTGGAGCACAGGGATGTTCTTCAGAGGTGGGCTTGCTGGAAATTTGAGGCCATGTGGTAAGTAACTTTCATTTCTTGTGCTGGGTGGCTGTATGGGTGTTACTGCACAGACAGTGTGTGAAGGCTGCATGTTTTCTCCTGAAGGGATGAACTGGGAGAAATAGAAAGTGTACATACAGGAAACTTCCTGCCTTCCCCAAAGTGGAGCAGTGGAAAGGATGGATTTCCTTGAGACCTGAAAATGCATTTAGTGGCTGCAGTAACTAAAATAAGTCACTAGCTTAATGTATTCAATGCTGAATATTTTTATTTCTGGTAATCTCCATTCCTACTTAAATGAATTTTATATAGTGAAGTGGAAAACTCTGGAAGAGCCTTCCAAGGTGTTTCCATGGCCCAGCCATACAGGTTCCCCCTTCATGGATTCCCTGTTCTCTGGGGCCTGTCTCCTGTCTGTTTGGGGATAACAGGGACTCTGCCATGGAAGTAGGAACTGTGGGCCTTAATTTCTTCAAATGCGGAAGGCACTGCAACCAACTTCCACTCATAGGTAGTCACCAGGCTACTAAATAGAAGCTTTAAAAAAACGCAACCTTCTCTGCCCCCCTTTCCACCAGTATGTAACCCAGTGGGCCCCATCCCACTCCTACAGCAGCTTCCAGAAGCAGAGTGGCTGGTTGGAAGCAAGGATGATGTGAATGTGCTGGACTGAGGTGCCTTGGTGCCTGGTCAGGGAGCAGCCAGTCAGCACAAGAAGCTGGGGCAGGGGCAGCTCCCAGACAGAGTTTCTTGCCTTTGCTCTCTGTACATTGGCACCTCTTTTTTTTTTTTTTAAATTTTTTTACCCTTTCCCCCTCTCTCTCTGCCAGTGGCCTATTTTGCAAAGGGGCACCTGGAAGTAGAGGGCAGTTGTTGATGGCTGAAGACCTCTCTGCTTGTCGTGCATGGGGGCAAAGACCTGGCTGTAGTTTACATAAGTACCTACCATTGCTTATGGTTATGTAAAATAGGGATGAATATCTAAACCCAGGATCAGAAGTCTCCTACACATGAATGAGTCTGTTAAGTGGGGAAAGAAAACAAGGCAGAGCCGTGCCAGAGAGGGCACGGATGGCTTCACATTTTCGTTTGTGGAAGAGCTAAAAGTAAAGGCAAACAGTGAAAACATATGGTATTTCTCAACCACCAGATCAGTGGGGAAAGTAATCATGGAAAAAAAGATTCCCCCTCCTCCTCTCCATGCATACAGACACCACAGAAAAATCAACTTAACTGCAGGGAGATGCTGGGCAGGATTTTGAGGATGGTTTTAATGAAAGAGAAGGAGGAACAATTGTTTAATGGGCAGTGACTCAAAAGGACTGAGCGCACCACATGCGCTGCAGGCAGCAGCCAAGAGGATGAGTGGTGGGTTATGCCTCTCTTAAGGCAGGCTCGGCCCCAGTCCTGCTGGATGAATGAAAAAGGTGGGTTGATTATTTGAACAGGGAAAAAACATCTGCTCCTGAAAATATTTGCACTTTTGGAATGCCTCCACTGACTTCAGATGGCTTGAGGATCAAAACTGCCTTGCTTAGAAAAAAGTCCTCGACTTGTTGCTGTGGGTGTGGGTTATGTGTTTCATCCTGGAGAAGTGGCATGGGGGGAGAGCTGATGTGAGGGGCATCTGCTCCTGGCAGTGCTCAGACCGAGCTGCAGGATGTGTTTTTACTGCAGGCAGCTTTTTCCTCCTCCTCCCACAAAGAGGGGGTGCAGGCAATGTCAGCGATTGTGGCGCAAAACCTTCGCAGCAAAATGCCGTCCTTGCTCCATGTGGGGTGTGCGTGCCTGACTGTGCTCTGCAACCTGGGTAGTGGCTCCCTGTGCACCTGGACGTGACTCTTGTGCATTTGTAGATGGAAAAAATACTGCTGTTGGTGTGCTCGTTTGGAGAGAACGAGCACCTGAGTCTTGCATACAGAGGAGGAGCTGTGATCTCAAACAATTAGTTTATGAAAGTGAATGTAGGATGGGCTGGTGACTTCTTCCAGTGCTGAGTAGCAATGGATTAGGGTTGAGCTTCCCCAGTGCTGGCAATAGATAGGACCACACAACAAGAACTACCGCTACATCTTTTCCCACAGCTCTCCTCCCTGACCATCTGCCTTTGCTCCCCAACCCCACTTACACAATCGTCTCCTCCTTGCGTTACCACCATATGCAAAACTCCACCCAAAGCACTTTTCTTTCTGTACCTTCCCCGGGGAGCTTCACCTCCCAATGCTATAAGGATGATAGGATTTCTCCTTTTGCTGTGAGGGCCAGAAACCATCCAGATTATTAAACTTTCCAATACAGCTCTCTACTAGCACTTATACACAGTGGAATTCCTTATTACAGATGAGGATTTTAATTCTAAGCTTAGCTTGATAGAATGTAATTTAAAGCCATTAAGGATGGCTTAGCCTTCAAAGCAAACTCAAGATTGCTTAATTAGTCATGCAAGCCACTGAACACTACCCATAACACAAAACAGCTAAAGTATTTATTAGTTTTAGAGCTAAGCTAAGCCTTGCTTGTTCTACATTTTCAATAAAGTGCAGCAAGTGTTAAGCACATCTTGCTTTTTCCTAATCTTCCAATGCTCAGTAAATTTTATTTCTGAATAAAAGCATAGCCCAAGTGTTGCAAGATGTAGAATGAAAACCAAATTGAATCAGTTCTTGTATGCTTTAGAGGAAATAGAGGCAGTAATGGTGCTTGGGATGTTCTGAAAATTTTTGTGTGTTTGTGCGTTGGGCTTTTTTGTAACTGTCTTCAAAACAAATACAAGCCAGTTCAGACTTTGTCTTTTTTTTCTATTTCCTAAACTTTCTGAAACAAGGTGTGCTAAGAAACAAGGCCCAGTAAGTAGCTCTGTAGAAATTGCAAAATGCAGCAAAGAAGTTGTGAATAAATTTGTGTGGGTCAGAAAGAAAATGATCTGTCTTCATGGTTTCTTTTTAGAAGGCGCTTGCACAGGCAATGCTAGAATTTCAGGATTTAAATTGGAATGATTTCTGATTGGGTCAGTAGAGAGACGGTTTGGTGCTGTGGAGTTTCCTATTGCTTGTTTGTATTATTTGGATCATGAATGGCATCAGGATTATTGCTTAATTAACCCCAGTTGATATAAACTACACCCCAGCCCTCTGACTTGGGGGGCTGGGGCACCAACTGCTTTGTGTGTTAAGAAGGGTTTGTGTTGGGATCGATCTGGCGTTTCAGTATCCATAGCGGGGTACTGTCCGGAGAGATGTCTGGGCAAAGTTGGATTTAGTCATTGTACGTCTGTTTGAGCTGTAAAATGCTTGTCTTGCTGCCATAGTATGTTTCTGCATTTGTTTTTGTTGAGAGAAATCTCTCCTTCGAATTGAAGGGAGATCTTAGCAGTGCTGGGGACAAGGTTTCATGGACACGACCTCTATTCTGGGCTGCCTCAAAGCAACTGGTGAGATCAAAGTGTTGCCATAATGCTTTTCTAATATGTTGTAACTTGTGGGGGGAAAAAAAAGAAAGGGAGTTCCTTGTCTTACTAACTACTTTTGATTCTCTTCACTGCCTTCGACACTTTCTTGGTCCCAGCAGTCAGGTTTTTACAGGTGAATTGTTTTCTTGATTCTGTAGATGTTTACACTAAATTGTGTTCCCATCACCAGTAACAACAGCAGGAAAGGCATTACTTTCCTCCATGAAAATCAAGCCTAAAAAAAAAAAATCCCATAAAAAATTAGCTGCATCATTGAGAGTGGATTTATGTGACTAGTGTTTGGAAGCAGGATTTTTGATGTTGTAACTTTTTTCAGCATAGTGATAATATGGGGCCATTAGACAACTGTTGCAGTATTTGTTCCCTGCTTTCCTAACTGTCCCCCTCTAATTCCTCTTCCTTCTATAAGTAAAAGAATTTCTTATTGGTCCATGGAAAGAGGGGGTATAAAAGTGTTTTTGTAGAAGAAACTAATATTATATAAAGAACAATTTTCCTATGGGAAGAAACAAGTGCAGCCTTAAGCGGTAAATTTTTTTCAGAAACACTGTGCTTGTGACACTTGTGCAAAATATACAGACAAGGTAATTGGCCCACTGGGCTGCTTGTTCTGCTTTATTCTGGTCATGATTTGGGCACTGCCAAAAGCTCAGAGTTGTTCCTGGCTTTAGGGGCGTGCAGGGTGTGACTGCACTGCTTTGGGGACTTTTAGAGCCTCTGGGTTGTGAAATAAGCCCTGGTTAAAGTAGGACCTGGCAGATAAAGTTCCCTGAGGCTCTGGCAGCCCAAAACACCTGCCCATGTAGCATCCTGCCCAAGAAAAGAGGGCTCTGCCAAGACCATGCCTGTGACTGGGCAGAGTTTGCTCAAACCTGTGATTTCTTATGGAAATGGCCAGATCTGATGAGGTGGCGTTTTCCAACACAAGTGTTCAGAAAATCTACATTTGTCTCTGCCTTGGAAAGGTATCTGAAAAAGAAAAGGAAAAAAAAGGCTTGGGAGGTGGTTTGGTGTCTTTTGATAAGAAACTCCTACATAAGAGCAAAATGTAATGACTCTATTGCTTGTTGATTTCCTGTCATGTGAAAAGTTAGTTTCTGTGGTGAATGGGAGAAACTCTTACACATTATCAGTCTTTAAGGTACTCTGCCCTAAGGCTTTGGTAATTTAACTTCATCCCCTTTCAAAGTTTTTTTTTTTTCTCCTTGTTTTTTTTAAACTTGAAACTTAAGGGGGGAAAAAAAACCCCAAACCTTTCAAAATCTGCCCCCACTCCCTCAGGTGATGCTCTTCTGAAATGCAAATGCTCAATTATGCAAAGATAAGAACATGAGAAACTTTGGAAAGCAAAAAAAGGTTACCTTGATTAATGACTAAAGCTGTGTTAATACTGGATTTTTAGTCTCCTGGCCAAACCAAAGAAGCATTGGGGGAAGGGAAATAATCCAATCCAACTGGAAGTGGCACTTGCATAAAGCCAGAAGTAACACCAGGGACAGAAGAGAAATGCAGGTGGCTGGGAAGCTTCCTCTTGTTTAGTCTCTGTCTTCTGGTTTCTTCCCATCTTTCTTGTGGCAAGAGGGATTCGGTCATAACAGACTCATGCAAGGATGTGGTGAAACTGCTTTCTGGATAGGGAAATCCTGCCAGGAAATGTGGAGGCTTCTCTTCCTCTAGGAGCTGCAGCCAGTTTCTCTACCAAATACCCTACACAGTGTTAGGCTGAGCCGTGCCTGTGTTGTTCCAGACAATGCGTGCTGCAGCCTGCATTTTGCCTAGTGAAGGTGCTAAAAGGGAATATTTTGGAAGGTGTTATTTAGGACACAAAAGAAGTGAGGAAGAGCGAACGTGGTCTCGCTAATTTTGGCTCTTCTGTGCAATCCGCCACTCTTTGAAAGGATGCGTGTGTAGGCATGCCCCAGGTTATCCTCTTGTACAGAAACATGTATGCATAGAAGATTAAATGTGACCACGTTGACCACTTCTGACTGCCTCTGAGGCTGTAGGGTTACTCTAACCACTTATTTTTAATCATTTTTTCCTAATCAGTTTTTGTTTTCCTTTCATTTTAAGTAGCATGATCTAAATTCTGTTATCGACTAGATACTGGAATTAAACATAGTTTTCAATATAATATTACCCAGAAGTTGCTAGATAAGCCTGGTAGGTATGATGGCTTCAGCCATGAAAAGCAGTAATTTCTTTGGAGGAAGCTTGGTTAGGGAGTTTTTGTAGTTTAGAGAACACAAACGATGTTCAGCGTGCTGGGATGAGATACTTGTGGAGTCTGGTATTTCAGCTGGTACCACCTATCCTGGGTCAGCTTCAGGTCTGAGCAGATCAGGTGTAGTACAGTGCAGGGACTTTATGGCTGAAGAAGTTTCCTTCTGGGACTGCAACAAGAATTTCTTTGTTACGGGCGCTAAGCGTCTCCTCCCTCCCTGACTACACTTTATATAGAGATTTTACTGTCTGCTGCGTTTCTCATCCTTACTCATCCTTCTGTCTTTCAATGTTACTTTTCAGATTATCTTTTTTTTTCTTTGATTGTGCTGCAGAGTGTATTCGCATCTCCTTTTGTTTATCTCTGTCTTGTCCTGCATGATTTTGTGTTTTGGTGTAGTATGTCCCACATAAGTTAGACTTTGTTTGCTAGATGTCACTGGCGAAGGAGATTAAATTGCAGAAATACCACGATGTTCCTTTTTGAACCACAAGTATCTTCAAGTGCCTGGCTTTTTATGGCCAACCGTTTAGTAACTCATTATTAGCACAGTGTTTTTTAATTAAAAGAATAATTAAAATTAAAGTGGACAAAAGCTTTTTCTAAGCTTTAGAAATCTGCATCCATTATGCCTACGTAAAGCCACCTACTTAAGGAGGCCTGTGTTAAGGATACCTTGCTTGTGTCCAGTTCAGCCACTGAAGCCTAACAACTTTCAATTTAATACATGAACCGTTCAAAATGCCACGTGCATCTCTCGATGTGTGCCTGTTTGCAGACCCCACCATCCTACAGCCCGTTCTTTGTTCTGTGGGATCCCTATCACCGGCTTTTACAGGTTTGCAATCCCTTGGGAGAAAATTGCCCCATGTCAGAGTTTTAATTGATTTTTAAATCAGTCGCTTGATGTGCTCAAGCTAACCACTCACTTCTCCAGGCAAAGGACCCGATGGTTATCACTTGCTCAATTATGTATCAGTGAGACTACACTCGGTTAAGTGAAGTTGGTTTTGATTCCTAGGCCCAGAGAAACAAAGATAATTGTACCTTGTAGCAGCCTGTTGATCGTAACGCTCAGAGACTTGTCTAGCTTCAAAAATCTGTTCTGGACTGTAATTTCCTCCAGATGCTGCAGTGACAGAGACCAAGGGATCGAATCTGTCTGAAAGTGCTGAAGAGCTCAGAGCTCTACATGTAATATTGACTTGTCTTCATCCCCAAGTAATTCACAAGAGAGCTGAAGTGCCTGAGGGCTATTTAAATGCCTGATATTTTGGGATGTTTAACTCAACTTACTGTTCTGAGAATGGTTTTTGAGGTGTTTGGGGAGCTTTGAAAATTGTTGCCCTCCAAGCCTAGAGGTACTTGTGTTGGAGGGGTCTTGGCTGAGCCCTGCGATCATCTGCTCTTGGTATTTCCCCACCTCTTCCAATAGCTGACACCTGCTTACCTGCCTTTGAATCCCGCGTGGAGGAACCCAATGGGCTCCATGAAATGCGGCTTAGTTTTATTTGCGTTTGAGCGCTTTGTGTGTGCTCAGGTGTCTGGGACAGCTGTGTATGCGGAGCTGCCTTCCAGCAGGAAGGGCTTGAAGCCTGCTATTTGTCCTAGCATGAATAATAATAATAATAAACCTAAATAATATATAGGTGTCAACATACTTTTTTTTTATAAGCCAAGGTACAGTTGTCTTATATGATTTCATATAAAGAGCCCTCACAAAACATTCAGTAGGGGAGACTCTAATGGACTTTTATTGCTCTGCAAGGAGGGAGCATAAAATCACAAAGGAGAAGTTTTGAAATGCTTAAAAATAATTGAACTAAAGTGAAGTTCAGCATTTATTGAGCTTCAGACTGAAAAAACAAAAGCCCCCCAACCCTGCAATGTCTTCTGAGTTTTCTGTGAATTCAAAATAGTGCAGTAACTCTGGAAGTATCTTTCAGTGGCAACAGAAAATGAAGTTAAAATGTTATATGGGGGGAATTTGTCTCATCAGAGCAATGGGAGTGAAGTTTAGCATCAAGTAAATGCTTTCATCTCTTCAAGTAATTTGAATAATGCATAGCCCCCTGAATTAATAGGCAGGAAGTCAATCAAATTATTCTGTTAACTTTATAAACCTCAGAAAGCCGTGGCTTGGGTGGATAAAGAATGTCAGCAGAGCTTGAGTGGCATTTAGCACTAGACAATTAATTTGGAAATGGGTGTTTAAAGGGCAGTAAATTTACTGTGTGCAACACAGTTCACTTTCCTGAAGCAGGTTTGTCTCTTAGGAAGAGATGTAAAACTGAAGTAGTGAGTAGTAGGAGTACTGCTTGGGCCTCCCCTGTGATGCCATTTGGGATCTGCCGGTGTTTTTATGGTAATGTCTGCTGGTTAAGAGATTCTTCACTTTGATCGCTTGCTGAGGTGCAGCAGCAGTTTAATAGAGATGTAGGGTTTACATGTCATTTCGTAAGCACCGAGACTCCTTGAGATACGTGGTGCTATTTGGACTCCCAAAGTGGTTGGTTATTAACTGTAATTATTTAATGAATTAAGTGGTAGTCACCTGAAATGGAGGTTGATCAACAGTATTGTAATGGTGGACAAGAAAGTGAATGCAGTTTAAGATCAGTCAGCTGAAGATCTTGTAGACAGCAGGCCACTGAAATTCAGCTCGTTTGCTTATCTCCTGCAGTAAGATTTTAATTTTCTGATGCCCTTTTGTCATGTCTGATAATGTCTTGAAAGAAGGACTCAGGTGTGGCCCTGTCTGGTAAAGCAGTGCTATTGATTTCTTTCTTCTCTCAAACACTAGGGTATGTTTCTGGCAATTTGAGGCATTTGAGTAACTTGCAGTATCTGAACAACTTTTGGTTCTCTGATAATTTTTCTTATATCATGCACTTATATTCATACAACCTCTAGAGAAAATGCATTTTTTTTTTCAGGAGTAATTTTAGGTAGCAATGATTGCTAACTTACCAAATGTTAGCCCACAAAACTGTTTGTAGGTTAAGTGCTTGGTCATGAAGTCCTTGTCCAGGTATTATCTTCTGGATTCCAACAGTAGCAACAAGAGACCTCTTGCTAACCAAGTTGGGTGTAGCGATGTGTCAAGCAAGCCAGAAAATAAATTTCTTTTGAAAGTGTGTTCAAAATGGCCCTTAGCCTGAAAGGCCAGGGAAGACCTCAGTGAACTGGATGTCTCTTGAAGAAATATCTGGGCACTGTGAACACAACAGACTAGCTCTCTAAATGTCAGCTAGGCAGGAGGGAAATCCATTTTGCTGTATTCACCAGAATGGTGGTGGCCAAGCTGGAAAAGGTCTGTCTTGTACCATGCAGTTGCTTTTCCGTAGTGAAAGGAAACAAAAGGCGTTCGTGGGATACCCAGTTGCATGACGCTGCATCGTTCTCTGAGATGTTCCATCCCATTTAATAGGTCTCATTTTTCCCTCCTTATGGCATGTAGATCTTGAGCAAAACCATTACACTGGAATTTACCAATGGAGTTATGGAAGTCTAATTTGGTCTGGTGTTAATTTTTTTTTTTAAATTAGACTGGGTTTTTTTAATATAATTGTTGCACTTTGGGAGACTGTCTGGAGCAAAACAGGATTGAATCGACTTCATGTAATGGACTGGCTTGAAAAACAAATTAATTGGATTCCTTAAGAAAACACTGTTGCGCTTTGGCTGGGGTTGCATCGACACACGTTGTAAACTCAGCAGCACTTCTGAACAAAGCGCAGAAGTAAATGTTTTCTTAGCTCTAACAATCATTGAGACCATCTTTGGTTGTCACATACCCTGTTCATATATTATTTTTATGCTCCCAGCATACAGAAACAGCAGCTAGGGGAAGTTTTTATTTTGCATTTGACAAGCTGCATTTTGCTATTTTTCAACTTGCCTTTTTCCCTCTCGCTGTGAGGAATTATGTCTGGGGCTTAGAAACTACAACTGTTGTTTAGATATGTTTAGAATTTCAACTTTATCTCTGCAACTTTTGTATTGCTGTCATTTTATTGTTTAGGTATTGGTTCCACTTCAGTTTAAATCCCTTACTTGGGGGCTTTACAGCTCGTGTAGTTTCTAACCAAATTTTAGATGAGAATACATTTTTTTGTAATTGAGATTACAAAGTGGTTTACTTACTCCAGGAGAAGCAATTTAAGGAAAAAAAAAAAGTAGTTATTAAAACCAAAAATTAACTAAACTTGGCAGTTACTTGCTTCTTCCTTCCAAAGTACCTGAAATTAATGCTTAAAAATTAATGTTGAAAATTAATCACTTGATATACACCATATGCTTTGCTATCTTTCCAGTCAGTTGTATTGGATCAGCTTTTCTCTACCTCTGAATTGGGCTGTGATCCAAACTGCATTATAACATGGGAAAAATGCGGGGGATACAGCTGTTTCATCTAGTTTTGGTTATTTATTACACTGGAATTTGTTCAGACCTTATCTAAGGCTCTGTGATTAGACCTTAGCAGCAGAACTTTTGAATTGCTGCGTTCATGGCAGCACAGAAAGGACTATGGAAAATGGGGGAAAGAGCAGGATTCTGGAGATATTCACTGCTGTTACAGGTTGGACTGCAGACTAACGTAGAGAAGACAGGAAAACAATGTAAAAATTAAGAGCAATATTAAAGGGTGTATTTAAATGCTATACATATTTAATATAAGGATTATCATTGCTGGACTAATATGCTTCAAAGAAGAACATTTGCGCGTAGAAAGACTGATAGTGCTACCTATGGCTTGGTCACTCTGCAGCACTTACTACAAATTTACTCGCTGCTTTATGTTTTTTCTCCTCAGCTCCATGCATAGCTTAAAGCAGCGTGAAAATCAGGCCAACCTTTGTGCAAAGACTGGGAAGGTGCTCTCCAGGCCACAGGTGGGCCTGATATGTTGCAGCAGGCAGAGGGAGGAGGAAGAGGTTGGCCGGCTCCTGCGCTGCGTAGGTGCTCCTTGAGCGTGTACTTACGTAACCTTCCCAAAAAATCAGGCCCTGACAGCTCCAGAGAAACTTGGCTCGTTGAACTGCACGTATGCCACCTGAATTCAGAGGAGCCATTATCTGCAATCTGGCACCTCTTGCCGGGCGATTATGTGAGCGGTGGTAAAAGGCAGGCACTGGGTGAGGGCAGTGCCTCTGCCAGGGCTGCTGCCTGGATCCCAGTACCCTGGGTCATGAGGCTGCACATGGTGGAAGGGGCTCGTGGCCCCCTCCAGCCTTGCAGAAGCCTTTTCTTCCTGGGAAGAAAAAATGTCAATCTGTCTTGGGATCTCCTAGAGTTGTTTGTTGTTTGGTTTCTTTTTTATTTTTTTTTTTAATTGACTAAATCACTTGGTACTGCTTCTGCAGTCTCTATTTATCAGACCTGCTGGACCTTTTCTCCCAAATGCTCTTAGCTGAAGGTAAACACGTGAGAGAGTGTCCTCTGTTTCCAACCTGCAGCACCCAGAGCCAGATCTGCAGGGTGATGTGGCTCTTTCCGGCCTGAGTAGGTGCCTGAGAACATTGCTAAACTGCCTTGGGGTCAGGCACCGTGCTCTGTTGGCTTCAGTAAGGATTACATGCCTTACCTGCTTAGGTGCTTTGAAAGAGACATCTGACATTTCTGAATGTCTAAGCAGCTTTGAAAATCCTGATCTCCCTCTTTTAATCTTCAGCTTCTCAGTATTCCAACGGTCTGGAAATTCTAATTGTTCTGGCTATAATTGTTCCAGGCTTGCTAAACATGTAGTAACTCTTCTTGTGCTGGTTGTACGTATGTCCTTACAAAGAGAGTGATGGTACAACCCTTTATCATAAACCATCAACACCAATAATTTCTGTAAGAGTCCTATATATCTTCTGCAGTTCCCATCTCTTCCACAAACTGTAGAAAATGAATCCATGTAAATGAATGATGTTACCTCAATCCCATCTGCTTTAAGATGGCCCCTGGGGCTGCAATCTCCATTTTGCAATTGCTTTTGCTTCTGTTTTGCTCTTGGAGAGCTTCTAACTCCTGAGCTACCCATCCTTCTGCTCTTCTCATCTTACTTGTTCACCTTTGGCCTACTACTTCCAATACCATCTTCCAAGAATTTACTTAAGTAATTTTCAGTGGTCCATTTGATCACAATTGGCTTCCCAGTTGCCTCCTCTTGATTTCAACTCATGTGAGGCATGAATAGAATTTTCTTGAAGTAGGGTGGACTTTGCTTGATGCTTGTACTGAACTGCTTTTCATTCATTTGAAAGCCACTCCTCATATGCTTTTTCTTCAGAGATATAACTTCAATATATTATAGAACTGAAAACTGTTAATTTGATTTAGAAAGAAAACAAATTTTTCAGTCTTTACATTAAAAAGTGTGTTTAACCCTACATAGTAAACCCCAAACCACAAAAAAAAAAATCCTGAAGAGCAACTTTTCTGTGAAAAATCTTGTGCTAAATGTTTTAAATTGACAAGTTTGACCCAAAGTAAACATCTTTGTTTCTAATTTAAAGACAACCCCCCTGCCCCCCCCAAGTAATTACTGGAAATCTCTGTGGAAATTTTACACAGAATGGGCTTTTATTGGCAGATTCCTGCCATTGCTTCCTACAGTTTCCTCTTCATCTCTCTTCAAATCTGAAGCACAAATTTACTACCCAGCCTGAGCTGTGTCCCCCTGGGTGTCTACAGCTCCTTCCTGAAGGCGTTTGCAAATATCTTTTCCAAATGCCTGGTCTTTGGCTTTCTCAGGGCCTGAGATGCAGGCCGGTGTTGGCCACCATCAGCCCTTAGCAGGGACCCTGGGGCTTGCCTTTATCCCTGGGCAGGACTCAGGAGAAGGGAGGCAGTCATGACTGTGGATAGGACAGGGAGCCAAACTGGCTTGCTCCCGCTTTCCATTGCTGGTAAAACAGAGAGGTTGTCACTTGTCCTCAAGGTGGATCTTGAAGGACAACCTGGTGTCCCTTTTCCTGTGTGTGAAGCAGGGTGTGGAGAGAACTGCTGCTTTGGGTGCCTTCTCACTCCCTGTTCTTTTACCAGTCTGATATTTATTAGCCGTAGATATTTTCCCTATCCCTCATACTGTGGCCACATCTATGTAAATCCCTCAGCAGCCTGTCTTGCTAATGTTTCACATCAGGAGATTATACAGACTCACATGCTGTGTGTTGCAGGGGAGGGGTAGTAAAATCCACATACATGTTGTTATTTGGGATTTTTTCTTTCCTCCCTGTTGTAGTTATAGCTTTCCATTTTCATTTAAAAATGTCAAAGCACCTACTACCCTTGCAGGAGGCTACTGTTTCCACTTCTGTTCATTTTGTGTTTAGAAGACTTATAAAAATAAATTCTCTATGAAGTGTAAAAATGATCTGATTTTTTTTCCCATTGATATTGATAATTAATTGGAGAGAAAAAAAAATCTCATGGAAACATGGCTATCAAAAGTTAGGGAGGAGGCTTTCCTCTGATGTTTAAATGAGCCTCTGTAGCAGCCAGAGGACTGTAAAAGTGTAAGGTTGGATGTAAGCAAAGTTAAATGAAGATGCACCAGAAGGTAGATTCTTGTGCTGGCAAAATGCCTGGAACTTTTGAGGGATATTGAGAAATAGCCTAAGGCCCCAAACCTTGTGGCTTTCAAGGTTTGCTTCTCTCTGCCTTATACCATTTATTTGTCTTTAGTTTTTTAAGGAAGTCCTTCAAGTAAAGTTCCGACTTGAGACCAGTACTTCTGGAAAGATTAACTCAGCCATGAGGTTCTTTTGTTCGGCTTGGGGTGGCTTGCCAGCATGGCTGCTTTGTTTTATTTTTATTTTCTTTTTCCTTTTGGCGAAGCAACGTTATGTCTTTGTCTAGTCATCCATACCGTGTATATATTAACGCATTTTCCCTTTCTTCTGTGCTTCCCAGCCCAAAGCAGGCTTTTACCTTCCTGTGCCTGCAAAAACCCAGGTGGTGTTCCACGCTGTGGATGGAGGAGATCAGGTGTGAAATCTGGTAGAGCAGAGGGTAAAACTATTTTTTTTTCCCCCCTCCTCCTGTCTGGACTTGAATGCGAGGTGGGAACTGAGGCAGCGGGGCTGCACGGGGGCTTTGCTGCCGTGTGCCCTGGTTCAGTGATGCCAAGAGAGATACTGCAGCCAGCATGCTTGGTCTTGGTCTGGTGCTTGTGTGACTCTGGCCGCTGTGGTTTGTGGAGGCCTAAAAGGAGTTTCAAGAGCTTGGGTAGCCTTGGTATAGGGCAGAATGTGTTGGAATGGTGTTTTCAGTAATTTAAGACCAGGGTTATGGTTTGATTTTTTTTCTTTTTTTTTTTTTTTTAATTGGGCTCTAAAAGGCGATTAAGGTTCAGGTTTGGGGAGGACATGGGAGAGCAGTGCAGTGTGCATTAACATGCCTTATCTGCATGTGTGAAAATACCCTTTTGTGCAAAAGGTTGCTGCTTGTTTCCCACATTTGTGGGGAAAAAAGGTGTGAAATTTGGAGCATGTTCCAGGAAAAAACAGTTGGCTCCTTTTACCTCAAGGCAATGCGAGGCTGGCCCCTTGCCATGCGTTGGACATTTTGCTCCCATTTGCAGAGTGAGGCCAATGCTCCAAAAGAAGGAGGGTGAGAGGGCTGGAGGAAGAAGCAGCACAAAAGGCAGGGCAGGCAGCTGCACAGCAAGGAGAGGTCACTGAGTTGGGTACAGGACTGTGACCTGGCAGGGGCTGCGCGCCAAGCTGAGCCACGGAGCAGCCAGGAATGCTCCTCGAAGCTGCTGCCCTGCCGTGCTGGGTGTGCAGGCGCTTTGAAAGAGGCAGGTCCGAGCATGCATGGAAGCCTCTTCCAGCTTTTATGATCGGTGCAGCTTGCAAGGAGAAGCTGTCATTTTTTCCCAGGGCGTGTAGAACCAGTTTCGCTGGTCCAGCGTGTGCCGCGGCGGAGGAGCCAAGGCCTGTCGTGAGTGGGGCTGTGATAGACCTGCCTGCTGGGGCTCCTGACCTGTGGGAAGGGTGCACACACGGAGCTGGGAGCCTGTACTGCCTGTCTTGGCCATCCGCAGAAACACCTATTTTTGTCAAAGGGCCGCCACCGTGCAGTGTTGCGGGGTTATCAGACACCCATCGAGCATTGTTTCAGGGGGTGATCCTGGAGCTGTCAGCCAAGTGTGTCTTCCTTTAGGAAGACTTTTCATTTCACTTTTATTTTTCTTCCATTTATGTTGTCAAATTTGCTGTTTCTGATGTCCCTGCTTCTCCAGCAAATTTCTCAGGGTGGTATTGCCAACTTTCTGGATTTTTATTATGTCCTGGGGCATTTAGTGTGTTCTTTGATTTTTTTTTTTTTTTTCCCTTGACTTGCAAGGTGCTGGCACCTTCTGAATTTGGGAATTTTGAATTGCACAAAATACAGTTCTAATTCTGGTGATGAATAGCTTAAATTTACCAGTGGGGAAAAAAATATAAATAAAAGATATTTCATTTTCCACTCTTGTTTCTCCTAAATCTTTTCCTTGAACAAGTGACTTGTAATTACTTAAATTAATTGGCATTGGAAGTGCTGCAGTAGCCACTGCAAAAGCCACTTTCAAAATGGTTACACCAGAAACTAGTCAAGTTGTGTAATCTCCTCCTCACTGTGATGTTGTGTGGGCAACAGTGGCGGATTCTCTGGGCTCTGCTTCTGGAGACATTTCCTTTGTGATGGTTCTATGCATGCCAGTGCACAAAGGAAACCTGCACACGTTTTGGCAGGATTCTGTCCTGCAAATTAAGTCACCCTTGGAAATGAGCACTGAACTACTTGTTTAGGGCCTTGATCCTGACAAACTTTTGCTTGCAAATGGTTTTCACTCACCCAATCTTCCTCAAAAAAAGAAAAGAAAGAAAAAGGTTTTGGACGCTCAGGACTTTGGCGTAGTCAAGTAAAGTCTAGATCACAGGTTTGGTTTAGTAAGTTGCCTGGCCACACAACTTCTGGGAAACAGTTTCTTCACCACTCTACTATCCACATCCTCTTTTCACTCCCTTCTATTATTGCTAGCTTGCTCGGTTTGCCAAGAGGAGTTAATAGATATGGACTCAACCCCGAAACTGAAGGGGGTGGCGGGAACCACCTTAGCTTGATTCATTAGCAGTGTGTTGCACTCTGTCAACAGCACTTGTCCTGTTCTTTTAAAAAAAATTATTCACATTTTTTAGGATTGTTAAAAATGTCTGAAGACTTTGTGATTGGTTTTTTTTTGTTTGTTTGTTTGTTTTCTTTTTTTTTTAAATAAGAAATAGAGGTGTGTCTGGAGCTACTGGAAGCAGTCCAGATTCAGGACAAAGCTGCAATGTTGTGTTCTACTTAAATTCACTATCTTTTGGCTAGAAAATCTGAGCACGTCAAAATCCTTAATTCTAAAATTCTCATGAAATGGACTAAATCTTTGTGGAAGACAGAAAAATGTATTTCCCAGTCCTGCAGAGAAAATGGCTGTTTCACTGATATTTGCTTCAACAACAACAACAAAATAGTCTAACAGGGGTGTTCTGTGGATGTTTGTGTGTGAAAAGTGTAGAGCACCCTGCTCATGCACATACAGTCGCACAAATGCGTGCCTGCAGATTTGTATCCTTTATCACAGAACTAAACAACTGATAGTTTAGCCTGCGTGTTTCACAACTTTTGTGCGGCTCTGTAGATCCAACTGAAAGGTGCAGCAGGAACAGCTTGAGAGGCATATGTGGGTTTATTCCCTCTCGCTACTTCCGTTCTCATCAGGCATATTTCTGCTAGTCAATTGGACTTCGCATGGTAAGGATGTCATTAAAATAGAGTAAAATCAATGAAAGAACCAAGCTTTTTTTTTTTTCCCCCATACAAACACTGCACTGAAAATCTGTTTGTTTCTGCCCTAAAGTGATGAAACAAATACTGCCCTGTACTGATGGGTTGTTTAAAACCATCGGAAGGCACGAAACACAATTATTTTTCTATCACAATTAATTTTCTCCAGATAAGCACATTTCACAATGGTGTGCAGTCCACCCCTGGAGCCCCCAGGCTGTGCTCCTGGTTTCAGTCACAAGTGCACGCACGGGCTGTGGGAGGGGATAACAGCGTGGTCCGGGTGCCGTGCTTGAAAATACCTCAACATCGGCACCACAATCAGCCTTGCTGCAGGTTTTACCTTATGAATGTTTGTTTGAGGAGAGGTCGGGGCTTCCAGGGTATTCCACTATTCCCCTAGGGCGGCGTGGCTCTGCTGGGCTGTGGCAGGTTCCGTGCTGCTCGTGTGTGCCACCAACTGCACTTGTGTGGCCGTGTTGTCCTGTCCCTGTGCCTCTGCCCATGCCCCTGCCACAGTCGCTTCCACAGCATGATTCCTCCAGGAGCACTATCCTGGTGGTGTAGGCAAACCTCCCGGTCGTGGCCGAGGCACCTGCGTTAGGGCCTTTGCAGCAACAGCTGCTTCTGCCCCTTCCCTCATCAACGTGGTTTGGACTCTGGCATAGCCGTGACCTTAAGCGTGGTGAAAAATCCGTGTTAACAGCCAGACCCCTAGCTTGGTGTGGGGCTCCTGGAGAGCCACCTCTGGAAGGCAGGAGCTGTGTCCACGGGCTGAGAATTGTGCCAGCCTTGGGGCTCTCCAGAGGAGACCAATACTGCTGGGACGTGTTCGAGATGACAGCATGCCCCCAGGTGAACAGGGATGCTGAAGTCATGCGGTTGTCCTTCTCTTCCTGTATGCCTGTGTAACAGGGCTGAAAAAGCATTTTTCACATGTATTTTCTGCTTAAGAATGGGAGGCAGCATAAATAAACTTGCAATTCGGTCTCGCATCTGTGCAAAACTGAAAAATATCAGCCAGTTAGGTGTTTTAAAGCACATTAATATTTAATTCCTACTCTAAGGATAGGCCAGTTAGGGGAAGCTTGAAAAAGTTTACCATATTCTTATTATTTTTGCCTGTGGGCAAAAGTCCAGCAAATCTTTCACGAGAGAGATAATTACGTGAGGACGGTGTGGAGATGTGTGTTGTAGCACACGTGAATGCTGACCTGGCTGCTCCCAGCAGCCGGCAGGGCTGCTGTGATGCTCAGAATTACATTTCCTTCTGGGAGACTGCAGGAGAAAGGGCTGAGGGATTGGGGTGGAAGCAGGAGGGGCTTGCTCAATTACAAACCCTCAATTTTTACCTTGCTGAGCATTAAGGGAAACGAGTGATGCCGATGAGGGACTGGAGACCAGTTTGGAGTCTCTGAGCATCTTCCTTCCCCCTCCGTGCTGGAGCTTGCTGTTGCAAAACACCTGATGGGAGGTGATGATACAATTTGCAGTCATATAAGGGCGTGCATATTTATGCAGGCTGTAGGAGGTGGGAGAAGGAGTCCTTGTGCAGGAAATGTAATGTTATTTGAAGAAACATGCTTCTTGACCACTCTAGTTGGCCTTTTCATTGCAGTTCTATTTTTAGCACTCACTAAGGGATTCCATATGGATGGGGTTTTTTTCTTGATTTTTTTTCCCCTTTTTTTTTTTCTTTCTTTCTTGGAGGGGGCACGATGGTGGGAAAACAAGGCCTTGGCAATATTTGTGGTAGTTTTCTGATCAAAGCTGAAAAGTGGGCAGTAATGTCAGGGAGCTTCTAGCTAAGCTGCTGGGTAATATAGTCTGGCTATATGGGGATGGGTGAGGGGTAAAAGGGAGATGCAAAAAACAATAGGGTGCAAAAAGTGTCTTTGCCTTGTCTTTAATGTGTACCTTTTTTTTTTTTTTTTAATAATTGATTGTGGCTAAGCAATAGGCATGCCTACCTGTAACTGCAGAAACACGTTTTGGATTGCTTAAATTGAAACAAAGGGGTATGTTTTATATGTAAAACTTGTGCATGTGTATTTTTTTTGTGTGTGCGTGCGCCTTTTATTTCATTCAAAAGAAAGGCCTGTGAGGACTAGAAAAAGAGGAGGATACTGTCTCTTTATGAATACTAATAAGGAAATCAAGGGGGACAATGGCACTTCAAGTTTCATCTTTCCATTTCCTAGAGGCGCAAACTCTGCAAGTTGTCACCTTGGTGTATTCAGTGCCTCTTGAAGCACTAGACTCCTCCAGAGAGAATGTCAGCCCCAGCCCTGGGCAGTTTTGACAAACAGAGTATATATTGATACATGATAAAGTATGCTAGAAATCACCCCAGCGCTAAAGGCTACTATAGTTTTAATATCATCATTTGAATTAACAAGCATTCTGTGGAGAAATAATGAGCTTTCATTATTCAGAACATCATCCTTACCCCGGGAACTCAGAAACCATTAGCTCTTGAGAACTTAATGAAAAGATGATAAAGAATGTTTTAGATAAAAGTTTGAACGGGTGCACTTGGTAACTAAGGTAAAATATTAATGTTTCTCCCCATGATGAATTGCTGTTGCTAAACTCGTGCTTGCTGAGGAGATGGAGGGGTATGTAGGTGTTCCTGTGGGCAGTGGCTGGGATATGGAGGGCTGTCACTGCCAGCGTGCCCCATGCTGCTGCCTGCATCCTTTGTCACAGGGGATGGGAGAAGAGAGAAAGTTGGGTATTCGTATCTCCCCATCCTCCCCAGCAGCTATTTTCCCACCATGGGACTGAAGCTGAAATCCTTTGCTGTTTCTTTCTTGTTGGGATTCCCCCCCACTTTTTTTTTTTAAATTTATATAGCATGATAGGCAATGCAATATAGCCAAGAGGGAGTGGGAAGGGGTGTAAGGAACAAAATGAACCGGCGCAAAAAATTCCCTCCTGAAGCTGCCGACCTGAGGCTCGGTTTGGGCAGATCTGAGGCGCTCAGGCTGAGTGTGGTTGCCACTTACTGAAATTCCATATGGGTGGCTTGCTACATGTCTGCAATAAAAACCCCCGGTGCAATAAACGAAGAAAAAAAAATATATAAAAGTTTAAATTTTATTGGGTGTAAAGCTCTTAAAGAACTGCTGTTCACAAAGAGTATAAAGATTGCTGAGTCTCGGTGTACGTACGCCTACTAAAACGTGTTAGTCCTGCTGTTTTCTTTCTTTAACTGTAGCAATTTGCTTTCTTGCTGTTCCATAATCCTTGCACTTACCAGCATGGAGGGCTCGCAGCCTGCTTCCACCTGTGGGCAGCTGGGAGAGGCTGTCTGTCCTTCCGAGGCAGGTGGAGAAGTGCTCGGAGAGACCCCCGAGGTTGGTATTGCTGTGGAAGGGTTCGTTCTCGCTAAACAACGCGAGTGGGGGGAGGAGAAGGAAAACAAATGGGAATAAACTATCACATAAACAGTCTTAAGTCACGGTGTTTGCTGCTAACAGATGCATTTAGGTAAATGCTGTTACCTCAAGAGGTGTTATCTTCTGGGGATCCTTATCATAATTTTGTTTTAAATCTGAACAGCTGTTGTTTAACTACCACAGACCACAATTTATCTACAGCTTGAGGCCATAAAGGTACCTTTATTACACTCTCTTTCTTTTTTTTTTCTTCCATTTGATTTAATTTCAGTGTGTCTGACACCAAAATGCTATATACAATTTGCATATTACAATATGCACTATTGCAGATTCCATACACTGCTAAATGGGAAAATCGGAGCAGAATGGTAAATGGGGAAAGCTTGCAATGACAAATAAAAGAGGAAGATGAGCTCCCATGTTTCATTTACATGTAAAATATTCTGACAATAGTTGTTTCCCCAAGAACAAAGAGCTGGTTTTTCTAGGGTGACTGGTTTATGATGGCTGCAAGAAAAAAAAAAAAGGATGTTTTTTTTGGCACCGGAACAGAAGCATGCTTATCTGAATTGAGCCCTGGGGCTTGCCATATATTTGGAATAAAACTTAAGTGTTACTTAAGAAACCAACAAACATGGAAGCACAAACCACAGTGTACTAAGGCTGGAAATCAACCTCTCTCTGGACAGAGTCCTGAAAAGGACTTTAGAAAAAGATAATTTTGTTCTGAAGCACCTGATCTTTTGTGGTTGATCTCTGAAGTCCATTATAGGGTACAGGGAGGGAGAAGTGTTGCACAGTGTGTGGTGTACATGGGAAACTGTGGTTTTATAGGGGGTTCTTCTAACCTTTACATCTTGGATGACCCAGGTGGTATCTTCCAGCCCTAGGTTACTGCTCCCAGTCCTGCCAAGTAATCTGTGCATCTAGACCTGAGTTTCTCACTGCCCTGCTGCAGAAAAGGTGCACAGCTCTCTCTGCACTTCCCTTTTCCTTGAGGAGGCGGGAGGCCTTTGCATCCAGAATTGTCAGTCCAGAAGCTTTCAACAGCACAAAAACTGTGGTAAGAAATCTCTCCAAATGTAAAGTTTTACACATGCATTTGAGTTTGAATAACCCTTAACACTTCACCCAAACCTCTAGAGTTCTGCTTTATGTTAGTTTTTCTTTGGAATAAATAAGAGTAATACTGCCTCAAAGGTATGTATAGTGGCTTGATGACAGAACGCACATCTGACCACCTTTGCTCCCATTTCCTCCATCCTAGCCATGAATGTGAAAGCTGTACGTGTCTCTGAGAGTGGGGTGATGTTGTTGAACTGTTTTCCTAAGTGCCGAATACATTAATCTGTTGGCACTTATCAAAAAAATACCCTAACTCAGCTTCTAATTGACCTCTCATACTCCAACATCCATCAAGTAACACGATACTGTTTAGTTTGGCTTTTCAAGGACAGTGTGGAGAAAAAAAACACCTTGTAGGGGGGAATTGGGCTGGGGTGTATGTGACCTCTTAATAACTGTCCCTTGATGGCACTCGTGGATGCTGTTGGTGATCAAACTACGCTATGATCCCACCAGCCAAAAATTCCTTTTTGTTTCTGAAATCTATCCCGGCCGATTTAATCTCTCAGCTGATGTTTCCCCATCTTGTGTCCTTTAGGTATTGTGCAGAGCTCAGTGTCTTGCACATGAACAGCAGCGGGTTTTATTGAAGTACGTGCAGGTACGAACTGGCGGCTAATGTCTCTTGTATAATATTACTCCTGAAAGAACAACTCCACAAAGAATACTGTCTAGAATTACAGGGCAAGAGCAAGTCAACAGTTAATTGGCTGTGCTGTAATTACTTCTAGATGCATAATGTGCAATACTTTTAGGACTTGTAGAAGTGGCATACAAATTTCACAGTGGTCTCTTGGTACTTTATCATGTGTGGAGGATTTTGGTAGTCTCTGTAGATCTTGGGATTAATGGTACTGTTATAATTTATTCCTGCTCTGCTATTTTAAATAGTGTGGGCTTTTTTTTATTTTCCTCCTAAAAAAAAAAGAAATTAAGTCTGTCTTTAATTGTCTCAAAGGCTAGAGTGAAAAATAGGGCAGATGCTGTTCAAAGGCTCTGTCATTCTTTTCTAGGATGGAAGTAATTCCACTTGCTTTTTTGTTTGCTTGGAGTGGCTCGCACTTCTGGCGGTGTGTGGCAGCCGCATGTCGTGTGCTGTGGTACCACAGCCCAGTGGGTTGCAGACCTAACGAAGGTCCAGATGAATGTGGACAGTGAGAGAGATGTAGTTTTTGAATATCTGGAACCTGATTTTCCCTATCTTTAACCCCAGGGTTCATAAGATATAATTTCACTGAACGTATGGAATGACTATTTTAGTCACATTGGGCAAAGATCTGAAACGGCCAAGAGCTCTGTGTGTGGGAATATGGATGAGATCTTTAGAAACAAGGCCAGGCAACAGTAAATTCTTGACCTGGCTATGTCTCATGGTTTCAACAGTCCCCAGAGCTGTGGCTCTTTGGACGACATCCAAGCCTCTGAAGTCAACCATAATCTTTCCCACTGCAGCCGTGAAGAGGCTCTGCAATTTGGTGGCACAACAAGCACATTTCAGGGCTGCTGAAATCACACTTGAGAAGCCAGCTCGGAGGGGCTTGTGTGCACGTGAGGTTTCTGTGTGCTTGGTTCACTCAATCTCAAGTGATGTGGATACAGAAGTTAAAGTGAAGCTTTATAATATGGACTTTGGAATCCCCAAAATGCCATTTGTATTTTACCTTATTAAATATGGAAATCATGTCAAAGGTAAATGTCAAGGGGCTATAAAATTACCCTTCTTATCTCCTGTACGTTTATCAGTTGATAAATGGAAAGAAGCTGCTGCCAAAATAACTGTGAATGAATAATTTATAAATGACTGATGCATCGTGTATGTTGTTTCAGGCAGAAAACAGTAGGACATCAATAATCAAAAGAAGTTGGATTAATTTAGCAGTATTTTGCTGTTAATATTTTTATCTAAATGCTGCAGTCTGGACCTTTGTCACGAGATCCTTCTCTTTGTCGCTAAGGACTGATCCACAGATCACTGAAATCAATAGGAGTCAGCTGTTTACTTCAGCAGGCTGTGAATCAAATTTATAATATGCATATGTAGCTTTTCCCCCCTGCTTTTATAGTGCTCTGAATTTGAATTTCTTTAACACTGCGTGTCTTAGCATGGAATTTGGTTCACATGTTTCTTCCCTACCCACTTTCCTGTAGCTGAATGTCCTAGGCAAGAAATGTGGAGAACTTTATGGAACAAGGATGGGGGAAAGGTGACTGCAAAAAAAAAAAAAAAATTGCGTATCTTCTCTTATTTTTCAGTTCCTTTGTTTTTCTTCACACAGGGAAAACTGATTTCTTGAAACTTAGATTTCTATGCAAGGTAGAATTTTTTCCAGTGCGTATTTTTCTCATGCCCTCCCCCAAACAGAGAACATTTTGGAGATTTTCAGCACTGGCCATTGTGAATAAGGTTAAACACTGAAGAGGTGAACTAGATTCTTTCTTTCTTTCTGTTCTTTTCCATGTGATTTAAATATGGCCCATTTTGCCCATCACATGACAGAGCTGCCAGAGATTGCCTCAAGCTAGTTTATGGCTTTAACTAAAGGTCATCTTAGGGGGGAAAAAAAATCCTATGGAGCAGGGGGAGGAGAAAAATGTATTTTAAGAAAATACATTAGATGGATTTTGAGTATTTGTTCTGAAGAATACAGATGAAAAAGAGAAGCTGCCATTACATCGTAATGAGTCAGGAGAAAAAAAAAAATAAAACCACCACCAATAATAATAAACTCTCTTCCTCTGCGCGGCACAGCGCCTCATGACAGGAGGGTGCGCAAAGCAACTGCCTGGATTTCGGTCTACGGCTTTCTCTACCTGACCTAGATATCTGGCTAGCAGTTCACCACTGCAGAAAACGCCCTGGTGCAAAACTCCTACCCCACTGGCTGCTAATAAGAGCAGTTCTCACATCCGTAGCTCTGCATCCATCCTCACCATGTAATTGGTCTGGCTCTCCCAGCTAGCTGCCTCTCCTCCTGTAGGCCCACACTGGGAAGAGAAATCCCAGACCTCCTGAAGGCTGAGGGGCTCCAAAACTGTGCTGTGTTATCAACAGCTACATGGTTAGCTAACTGCTGTGACTAAATGGAGATTGGGAAGCACTGCAGGCAAGGGATGAAAAGTGATGCCCTCCCATAGCACAATGCTGATATGCAGAATTGGCCAAAACAACAAAACTTCACAGACAGTGCAGCAGAAGGCATTGGCTCTCTTGTTTGGGCATTTTATTACCTGGAGCTAAATGTGCAGAGAAGGGAGATAATGAAGTACTTGACTAATTCAGTGTGATCCAGCTGGCTAAGCCAGAGGGGCTGTAGAGCAGGAAAAGCTACAGAGCTCACTGCTAGCCATTTTCCCTTGATACCTGTGAAGCCAAAACAAAGAAGTGCAGAGATCAAAAAGCAGAGCAATATCAATATCGGGAAAGGGGAGGGGGACAACAAAAGGGGAGGAGAAACCTCTAAGATTGCCCCCCCATCCTTTCTCCCTTCTGCTCTTTATTTAGTAGCGGGGGGGAGGGGAAGGTTATTTTCATTTGCCTCATGCTAACTTCTAATCTATTTGAGAAATTCACCAAATACCCAAACGTTTGGTACCCCGTGTGTCACAATACTCAACGCCAGCCTAATTTTTAAAATTTTATCTACCGTTTGTGCTTGGGGGAAAAAAAAAGACAGGTTTTGTAACGCAGGCAAGTGCAATGGTAGTGCGTTCAAAACCCCATATTCCTCCCCTTTTCCACAGCCTAAAAGGTTAGATAAACGGTACGATTCTTATCCAGAGGGAAATTAGAAAATGTAAAGTGTGTAAATCCCTCTCCCCAGCTCATAGGCATCGGTGGGGTTTGCCGCTGCATGTGGGTTTTTTTTTCCTCCGACAACCCAGCTATTTAAGTACATGAGACACACTGCTCCCTCTGTCTCTTCCCCTTCCCTGACTGCTCCCCACTATCCTCCTATGGAGTGCAATGCAATTCCAGCTGCCCTAACAAGCTGTTGCCCAAACTAGAGTGAAGCGCTTGTAAAAAAGCTGGTAGTAAGTGAAAGGCAGTTACCATACTTTATTAAATATAGAAAGCCAAACTTCATACCTGGTGTCGTGTTGATGCAATGCCATGAAAGGAAACGGAGGAATACCCACCTCCACCAGGGCTGAATTTAGCCCGTGGTGCTCTCATCGTGGCTGCCAGGGAGTGAATCACTGCTGACCAGACTGCGTGCCAGCCGCTGTTCCTACCTTTTTTTTTTTTTTTAATTTTTTTTTATTTGGAGACAGGCAGACACTCTGCATCATTCAGAGATGAACATCACAAACACGCTTTGCAGGGAAGGCAACCACAGCAGACTGCCAATGCTCTTCCAGTGCCAATTACAGTGATGGTTTAATCGTAAAAGCAGATTCATTAAAATAGGATCAGAGCCAAGGCGTTTGTGATTTGGAAGCTTGTGCTAACTTTTGGTAGTTATCATCAAGGGCAGCTGATGTGACATCACCCTGCAACTCTGACTCATATTTTTAATGGACCACATGCCTTTGCATGATAATTTTGCTGCTAGAGTTAGCTTGGCATTAGCTCAAGAGACACAAACACCAGCAACCGAATCTGAAGATGAGTTGAGAGTTTGCAGTTGTCATGGAAATTGGGGGCAGCGGCTGGTGCTTACCTCCCCTCTAAAATGGAAGTCCACATTTGCTCCCTTCAGCCTGGAAGCTAACAAAAAGAACTAGAGGTGGCTGCTCTCTGACAATGTGGATTTGAAGATATGGAAAACTCCTCTTAGGGTTATGTATAATTTTTTTCAGAAATATTTTTTGGTAAGAAAAATACACCTAAGTATTGGAAAAATACACCTTTCCTGCACTGGCCCAGTTTTTTTTTTCCCATGTGGTGGTTTTGTGACCATAATATGTCTTGAGAACACCTTACAAAAAGGATACTCTTGGGTGTTAGCAGTGAGGGGGCAAATGTGAAGCGCTGGCCTGTGCTAAGCCTCTGTTGTTGTGGTACAGGGTGGATTTCACTGATGTACTGGACCCTTTTCGAATGGGAACAGCCTGTGCTCTCCATGAGAGAACATGGGGCTCACAAGATGGTGTGTGTTGGAACTCAGCGATTCCCCGTGATGCAGATTAGCAGGTGCTCATAAATAACTCATGAGTTCAGAGAGTCATTACAACCTGACCTGGCCACCTCCAGTATCAATACATCTATCAATAACAGTGATGAAAATTATTAAGACAAAGCCTCTTAAGGCACTACTGGATTTAGCAGTGTGGGGAGAACAGGAATGTACTTGTCCCTGGAGAAACAATAACCTAGAGCTATGCTGTGTTTAAGGAAAAAAAAAAAAAAAAAGAATAAAACTTTGTGTTCCTGCTGAGGAACTGAGTGTGATGCTGGCTGAAGGACACATACGTGTGCATATACACGCCTTGCAGTTTCTCTCTGCCGGTGTTGTGTGCTGTGTTGCTGTAGCTGACAAGCTATAATCTCTTGAAGATGACATATTTCAGAGTAGTGCCCTACTGGGACAGAGCTGCAAACAATCTATCTTCATGATCTTTCCGGCTCTTAGAATGCTTGGCTTTTCAGCCTTCACATTATTATGTCTAGAAACGTGGTTGGAAATTACTGCCATATTTTAAACCATACCTCTGATAATGTAAGCCTTGGGTGAAGTGTTTAAATAGGATGTGGTTAGGCAGCATCATGCAACCTGCCATCAGGATGCTGCCTGGCTTGGAGGTGCCAGGTACAGGTAAGAACCTATGTAGCTGCTAAACTTGTGGGAATGTTCAAGAGAAAAAGGTATGTGTGTGTTGTAAAGCTCAGTGTGGTACATGGAGTCATTTAGACAAGTTAAACTCCAAATTAAGTCATGGATTAAATCCTCTTTTGCAAACAGTAGAGGCACGTGGATTTTCATGAGCACATTAAGCATCCCATCTCTGCCTTTTGGGATGATTTTATACTAAGGTAATGGTATAAGCTTGAGACCAGCTTTTATTAAGGCTTTTTTTTTTTTTTTTTCCCTTTCTTTCCAAATGTAGTTTTGGCATAGGTTGTTGCAATACAAATCACAAAGTCAAGGCTGGTGAATGGTCTAGAGATTAAATCATATGAGGAGCAGCTGAGGGAGCTGGGGGTGTCTAACCTGGAGAAAAGGAGGCTCAGGGGTGACCTAATCCCTCTCTAAAACTGTCTGAAAGGAGGGTGTAGCCAGGTGGGGGTCAGGCTCTCCTACCAGGTAACCAGTGACAGGATAAGAAGACATAGATTCAGGCTGCAGCAGGGGAGGTTCAGGTTGGAGGCCAGGAAGAGCTTTTGCCCTTAAAGGGTGGTTAAACACTGGACTGGGCTGGTCATGGAGATGGTGGGGTCACCATCCCTGGAAGTGTTCAAGAAATGAATGGATGTGGAACTTAGTGCTGTGGTTTAGTTGGCTTGGTGATCAGTCAAAGGTTGGACTTGATGATCTGGAGGTCTTTTCCAACCTTAATGATTCTGTGATTTTAATAAGGATTAAAAGCCAGAACACAGTGGCTGGAATTGGTTGACATTCGAGGGATGGAGTTCAAGAAGGGAGGGGCTGTGTTGCCAGACTCCCGCCTGAACACAGCTTTCCTTACTGCCCCTTGGAAGTTGGAAGCACAGTGGGTCCCAGCATACACAGCTTGCTGGAAGGTCTGTTTCAGAGCTGTGGCTCCCTCTAAACATTGTGCATCTGCTTCAGTGTTGCAGGAAAATGCACTAGGCTACTGCCAGAATGGAAATCTATTGAGGATGATGCCATGTTTGTTATAAGGAAACAAGCCTGGCTCCTGTTAGCCTTGCTTGCTCTCCTAAGTGAGAATTTTTTTCCCCTTGGACAGTGTGAACCAGTGCCACATTCTTGCTTGGTGCACCCAGGGAGGCAGTGGGGACACCAGAAGGGAACTGCTGGCCACAGTGGCCACCATGTGTGCCTGGGTCACCTGAGGACTCGCAGGGGTCAGGCAGACATCAGTTGGATAAAATCTGAGTGCCCTGCCTCGCGCCTGTAAATGTTACACTCATGTTTAAATAACTCACAGGTCAGTTGTTTTTCTATTTTGAGCGCGTGGCAAACCAGGCGGAGGCAGCTTGTAAAACGAGTGACTAATTTCCAGGGTTTTTTTTCTTTCCACTCCCTCTGCAGACTCTCTCCCTGGAGGTGGTCATGGGGCAGCCTTACCCCAGTGAGAGGAGATCAGCAAGCTGGGAAGACAGAAAATCATCCTTTCTGCCTGTGAAGACTTGGTGGAAGCTGCGTTTCTACATGGGTTGTGTTCTGGGTTGCAGGGGGATATTTTCCCCAGTACCCACGAGCTGGTGGAAGCCTTCTGCATCTTTTGGCCAGGGAAGCTTTCTGGAAGTGGTGCTGGTGCTGTGGGTCCCAATGAGGTGTCTCCCATGGCTCCCAGTGAGGAGAGGGACAGATTAAGGAGAGAGGGAGGGCAGTCAGCATAGCAGGATCTTTGCTCACTTTGCTGCTTGTGCCATTGCTGCAGCCGCTGCCTGCAAAGTTTTTTTTACTGGTAGTGGCAAAGTGCCTGAGGGGCAGTGGGACACCCCTGCTTTGGCAGAGGGCTCCAGCTGTAGCTGCAGCTCTGCAGCAGAAGGGAAAAGGAGGGGGTGAGCAGAGGGAGAGAGCACCAGGGCCATTTCCTAGGAGCGCATGCCCTGGTTTAGACCTTTCCTCCCTTCGCTGTAACCTCTGTCTTCCAGCCATGGCTGCCTGCTTGCATTAATTACACCTCGCTCCCTAGATGCATTCATTTCCAGCTACCTTTAGGGTTTAGATTGCAGAAACCGACTGACCAAGGTTGAAAGCAATTAACAAACAGGTTATTTTAAATTAACAGCTTCTTTTAACCAGCTGTCCAGAACTTTTTTGTTTTTCTACAGCAAAATTAGCAAGGCAATGCACCTCAGTGAAAAGATGGATTGGGATTTCTTTTGTTATTGTACTGCCTTTTGCTTTTTTCCTTTTTTTTTTTCCTCTTTTAAACTTGTGCCAGTTCAATACTAAGCACTTCCAGCTTGGATTTAAAAGGAGTGTTGAAATATACTGATTGCCTAAATGAATTGTAAATGGCATAGGATGTTGAGAAAGAGCAGTCCTTTTACTTCCATTGGCTATCTTGCACTACATCAAGATGGGTTTGCTTTTGAATGGCATATTGAGATGCCAGTGCTTTCTTCAGACATTGATTTTTATTTTTTTCTGTCTTGCCTTCCCTGTCCACACAGATGCTTTTTGCACGGCTGCTTACTGACTTCACTGTTTCATGAGGCACTGGATTTGCAGAGGAGCGGGCTGAGCCCATTCCCTGAGCCCAGCCAGGAGCCATGAGGACAGCGCAAAGCAAAGCCCAGGCTCACAGGCTTTGATTCCTGCAGGAGCTTGTTAGCTTGGCCTGGGTGCTCTGAAGACTTTTACTGCTTTCTGATCAGCAGAGAGGATGAAGTGATCGAACTGTACCCAGAAATCTGGGAAGCAGAAAGTGATGTTAAGTCTTTTAATACTGCCAGAAATCATCTCTTTTCTGTGGTTTTTACTGTCAGGACTATCCTACCTCTAAGGATGTTATGAGGAGGAACTTGCACCAGTCGTCTTGAGGCACTCATTCAAAATACACTGGCCTTGACTGTCCACCTCAACTCAAGAATGTGCCTTCTGATGCAGCTTCAAGCCTTTAAACCCCGTTAGGTCAGATTGAATTTTAGCCTTAGGGTGATACGAGGTCATCCTGAATGATTGATCTCAGCCTTGAGAATTATTGCCCAAGTGTTTAGCCCAGGCCTACTCCTTAATTTTTCTTCCACAAGTTTTACTGATGTTCCCTATTGCAATGCTAAGTAAGTTTTACATCTTCTTTGGTGCATCTTCTTTCCAGTCCTTCACGTTGTTGTGCTTTTCTTAGCTATTGTGTGAACCAGAAACAATTCCCAGGGTGCAGCTGGACATTTAGACAGGACAGCAGTTCTGGAAATAATTGCCCCATCAATGTTAACACCCTTCCAAGTTAGACTTGGTAATTCTCAAAGTAAGTCTTGACTGCTTTTGGTGCAGAAGCGAGCGGGTTTGCCTAGCCTATCCTCGGCAATCATTGTTTGTCAACTTCTTAAATTGTTCTAACTTCTTTGTAAGAGAATGTCTGGTTTGGTTTTCTTTTTTTTTTTTTTTTTTTTTTTTTTTTTTTTTTTTTTTTTTTTTTTTTTTTTTTTTTTTTTTTTTTTTGGCCAGCTTTTCATCTTCCTTGGTTAGTTCTGCTAGCTCTCCAAGCTATTCTGTGGCCGTTTTGTATGAAGTCCCTCCAAACTGCCATTAGTTTTTGTTTACACAAAACACAGAACTGAGCATGTTTTTTCCATAGTAGACTGCACCCGATCGATATAGATAAAAACCATTACTTCCCTGTTTCTCGCTGTCTCTGCATATGCAGCCTAAAATTGTGGTGACCTTTTTTGCTGTCAGACTGCATTGTGGACTCATGTCTAATTTACTATCTGCTACTGACCCTCAGTCTCTCCTACCTATTGCTGCTTTCTAGGTTTGTGTGGTCTGGAGGTTTTTTCTTTTTTTATTAAGAAAAACTGTGGCTGCGTTGTATTTTTTCCAATTTGAACTTAATCTTGCAAATTTTCTGTTTGCAGGTTCAGTTTCTCTACATCTCAGTTGTTTCTCTGCCCTCACTAGTTTTCCATCTCTTGTGGATTTTGTAGTCCCTGTAAATTTTATTCAAAGGAATTTTAGCCTTTTAACATGATTCCGTAAGAAGAAGTGAAAGGTTTCACTGCCCTGCATATGTCTTGTTGCAAATTTTTTGTTTGCATCTGTCACATATATGCATCATCAGTGTATTTAGCAAGTGCTGGTAAAAGGAAGCTGAGTGACAGGTGACCTCTGGACAGGGTGACTTGTTGGCTGTGTGATGGCTGAGTCCCTTTGAATGGATGAGATCACCTCTAGCAATGTAAAAGAGATGGTGCTGAGCAGGGCAGCGTGCTGGAGAACTGCTGTGGGACAGAAATCCAGAGGTCTGGCATGGAACTACAAAGAGATGCTGAAAAGCAAACTGGAACACACATGGAAAGACAGGGAAGTATGGAGCAGCTCACAGTGGTGGAGGGGAATGTTTAGGTGGAAGGAGAAGTCTTACCTGTCATGTGCTCTTAATTCAGTGTTTGCTGACACAGCTCCTGCCTCAAAGTGAAGAAAAAGCAAACACCCATCTTGTTGGTGTGCTTTCATTGATTTAGGTGCCTTGCATGTCAAGTAGACTTTACCTTCCTTTCCATAGCGCAGCCTGTCTTCTGTAGGGAAGACAAGGGTACTATGGGGGTAGGAGGTATCCCAATTTTCATTCCAGAAAATCCATGAGGAAAAGGAAATGATTTTCACCATGTCTTCACTCAGAAAAGGATGTATTATTCTTTATGAGTAAAGCAGGCATTGAATATATGAGTTTATTTGAACCCTGTGTGCATATTCCACTGGGAAGTTTCAGTAGACTCCCTCTGAGTCAGTAATGGGAGGGGGGAAAGATTCTCCAAATAACTGTGATCTGAAATAATTCAATTTCTTGCAGCTCTAGTAATATGAAATGTGTATTTAAATGTGGGTATCAAAATGAAAGAATCTACAGCTTAGAAGTTTTAATTTGGCAGTTTAACAAATGCCGAGTGATCTCTCTGATTTCTTGGCAGTGAAAAGATTTCCTCTGATTTTCTGACAGTGCTCAGATCAAAAATTGTTGACTGAGCTAGAAAAAGAATTGACCTCATGCTGTTGATCTTGGGGAAGCTGTGGCCACTGTATGCCAGCTCAGGATCTGGTCACAAGAGTGCAAATTACTCTAGCTTTATGCTTGACATGTCAGTTTTGCTCTTCATCTGCCTGCTATTAAGGTCAGTGGTACTAAACTGTGTAGGGTCTGTGGCCAGTGCAGTAGCTTCAGCAGTACCACTGTGTAGAACGAATGTTTATGTGAAACATGCTCATGCTATCAATTAGCTTGGGTTTGCTTCTCTGGCTTTTCTTCATATTGTTACCACTGTGCAAATTTGACAAGCAGAGCTGTAAACCAAAAAAAAAACCCCTCAACACAAAACAAAAAAAATGGGCACCATTAAAAAAACAATGAGTTAGGAAAAGAAAGGCATTGTCGTAGATCTGGGCTTTAGTGCTCCCCAGAAATTCCTAGTGATGGGAAAAAAGGGTTATGATCTTAAATAAGTAAAACTGATTTTTGACTGGTCGATATCTGCTCGTCAGTGTTTTCTGAGTTGTCTAAGCTTGCTATCCTACTTCATAAAATATGAAGGGCCCTGCACAGTAGCATGTGGTGAACATGCCAAACATATGCTAAGGGTCTTAACATCAACAGCTGGAGAAGCTACTCTTTCAGTTTTTGCTTCTATTCATTTGCATTACAGAAAATAAGGGGCCAGCTTCATCTTGGGTGTCACTCTATAAACCTTTTATGCACCTGAAGATGTCTCTCCCATCTTCTTGAGCTGTGACTCCAGAACAGTTTAGTGGAGGTGTTTACATGTGTGTGTCAAGGTGTCCGATGAGAGACACGGCGTGCAATCAGGCAGAACTGAGACAGTGCTGTGAAACTGTGTGTCAGCTGCTGGGTTATTGCCTGATCCGGTGCCTAGTTAGCATCATCCTGCTTTTCCCAGCTAACTTTTGGATCACATTTGCAGATACTGGATAGTTCTGTGCAAGCTTTGTTTAAAAAAAAAAAAAAAAAAAGGGAAGTGAAACTGGATGGTATTTTTTCTGAAAATAAATTTCAAATGCTTTCTTCCAGTTGGTAAAATGCATGTGTATGACTGCAGTTTGTGGTGTCTCAGCTCTGTTAATAATAGGGACCCCAAGACCATAAATACAATTAATGTTTCTGCAAAACAATGTTCATATAAAATGGCCTAATTTTGATCTCATTTACTCCTGATGTTAGGATGCTTACATTCTGTGGAGTCGGTGATTTACTCTGGAGTAAATAGCTGAATTGATTCCAGCTGTCTGTGATACACTGGGATGCACAATGGGATGAAATGCCTGAATGAGAGATTTTGGTTTCTGAAACTATGTACATGACTTATGATGGACATTGTACCTCACAGCCTGTGACTGGGAAGGGTGCCGGATCCATTTTCATGCAAAGTGTGTGACTTGTACCAAATTATTACAGGTAGATTTATGGCACAGACAAGAGACTGAAAGGAAACACTATGTCAGAAATGAATTAGAAGTCAAGAAGGAAAAAGAAATGTAAAACACTTGGGCAGCCTGTATCTTTTAAATATTTTAAATAGAAAAATCATATTTCACTTGCTCAGGGCCTTGGTCTAGGGAAGGCACTTAAACCAATTCTTAAATTTAACATGGGCACCTAGGTACTTGGAGCACAACTTTTTCTCTAGTGCTTTCCTGGGACTGGGTTTAAGATTTCAGGGGAGTATGATTTTTTATCACCTACAAACAGCAGTTATTAAGGAATAATTCATATTTCTTTCACCTCTTGTAGTATTTAAACATGTGCAAAGTGCACCAGATAGAAGCTTTATTTTGTAGGGTAATTGCATGGTGTGTACTGCTGCCGAGAACAGAGACCAGCAGAATATCTGCTCAGATTAAAACTTTGTTGGAGGTGCTTGTGTGTGTTCATGAGAATCAGGCAGGCTGGGTTTTGTTGTTTTGGATAATTGTGAAAAATTGAATTTCAGCTGATGCAAGATGGAGCACATCTTCCTAGCTGCACACGAGGAGCTAAAGGAGCCTGTTCTGCAAAGATAAAACCACTCATATTTTATATATATTTTTTTTTTGGTGAAAACATAAGCCAAAATGCAAACAAATTCTGAAGATCTATACTGAAGAAGACTACCAAGGGAAAATCAGCTCCTCTGCAGTAAATTTTACACTGGTCCTTTTACTAATGGAAATCATATGCCTCTACCAAGACTGGGGAAAGGAATTTCATCTCACATGTTCTAGTTCATTTTATTTATGACCCCTGTTATAGATATTCAGGCCTTTTTTCCTAATGTACTATGTGCCTCCAATTGCATACCAATGACATCTACTTACCATATTTGTGACAAATTGCAATCAGTGGAAATCAAGAATTCATCCCCTGATTATTATCAGGACCGTCCATTAAGTAAACATTGTCAATGTGGAGAGCAGATATATGTTTGCACTATATGTTCTGGGAGCTGAGGATATGAGCAGGTCTTTTCCTCTCCAAAGTCCCTCTTAAGCCATCCCAGATCAGTACCACTGGGTAGGAGGTGTGGATGGCCTAGAGCTGCATTACCAGTGACCTACCGGCCAGGATGCACCAGCTACTGGTTTGCCAGTTGTTGTCAGAAAGAGTGAATTATGACTAAATTTGGACTGAATGGAAGCAGTAACCTGAGTCTTTCCCTCCTGCACAGCTGTTGCATTTTATGAAACGTATAGAAATGCAAAGTTTCTTGACACATCAGCTCTTCTTTTGGATTTGGTGAAACTGGGCCTGGGTTAATGTACAGGTAGGGAAATGAGAAAAAATTTAATAGACTGGCAAAGTGACGTTTTTCTTTTCTCTAAGAAAATGTGCAGATTATTTTTTTTGTTTTTGTTTTTTCCCAAACCGTGGTGTGCTAAGAAAGTCATGATGATAAAAATGCTAAAAAGGTATCACTCTTGTTTCTTTACTGTAAATGATTCTCTCAACTTAAGTCGGAGCATAATGCGCTTGAACGACTGCACCTCCCACGCTGTGCTGCTCTCGGTGGAAACAGCCTTGCAAGGAGATGTTCTGCTTTCCCAGTTTCATTTTCTCTTCTAAGTTCAAGCCTTTGTTAAATCTAAGAACTGTTGTAGACTGTTTTTTATGAAGGATCATAAGAAGTAAGGGTTTGTAGAAGCCAATTAGTTCTGCTCCATCTCTCTGCCAGTGCAGAGTTGTAGTATACAAAGTAATTTCTAGTGCTTTGTCTAGCTAATTTTTAACGTGGGCATGTAGTGTTTTCACAGTTCAGCAGAAGTCTTTTCCCCCTGATGTTCAGCCTAAAATGTTCTCTTTCTTGCTTTCATCCCATGACCCCTTGTTATACTGCCATGTACCGCGCTTGGCAACTTGATTTGCTTTTTGGTGTTCACAGCATGTAGGTGCGCGTGGAAGGTTGTTGTATTTTGGCTGTATAGTGTTTCTTTTTAGAAAAGGGAAGTCGGAAATATACACCATGGAACTCCCACCATGTGCCATGCAATCAGTTACACTGCTTGGAGGAGCACTGGTGACAGACTTTGAAGGCTTAACAAGTCACTTTGTTGCAATGAGCTGCTTTTTTTCATGTATTATTCCATGTTCTCCTCACCCCTGTGCTCACAGTAGGAGCCAGCCTTTTTGTAGCCTCTCCTTATTTGAATTCTTTCTCTTTTAGCTACCCAACTCCATAATAAACTGTAACAAGGCAAAGATGTACACATAGTAAATCGCTTCTTTTGGCAGAGAAGGGAAGTTTGTGCTTTCTTTCATAATCCTTTTTTACATATTCCAAATTAATTTGTTTCCACAGCTTTTCTCCTTTATATGTATTTTTTTTTTCCTTTTTAAATGAAGCTATTGTCTGTTACCCTGGAGAACTGCTGTCCCATACACACTGTGCTGAAGATATCTGCTCAGCCTTGCATGACCTGCCTGCTTTTACCAACGTCATTGCCTCTGCTTAGCGTTAAAAGGATATAGCCAGAACTAATTTGGCCAAAAAGCAGCCTCCAAATTCCTGTGAGACTTAGAAGTTGTGGAGCATGGTGTGCTGTTGTTTTTTGGGATTTTTTTTCAACATAGCTTGGTAGAAACAATGCGTGTTATTTCAAATAGATATTTTAAACAAACACAAGCAGCAAATAGAAATTCCTCCTTTAGCGCTGGCCTACTGCACTGTCTATTTGAAGATGACAACAAAGACAAGTAAAGCTGATTGTTCCACAGAAGATACCTATAGAAAGGAAACAAACCATACTCATGAAACTACCCTCCCTTCCCTCGTGTTTGCAAAATGCATTGTCCTAAGCAGCTTTACCATCTATCAATACTGCTCATTACGAAGGATCCTCCTGTTACAGTTTTACTGCCTTTACTGTGGTCTGGAAATGGATCAAGCAACACTGGTTTAATGTGTAGTTGTCTTGAATGAAGAGGTTGAATCAGGTACCTCTAGTGTGAACCCAATCCCTACTCCTGCTCTCATTCCTTTACCTGTGCCATTGGTTTAATGAGGAGAGTTACAAGATGTGTCTGATAAGTGGGCAGCTGATCCAGTGGACAAAGGACAATTGAAAAATACATTCCCTTGCCCACACATCTCGTATAACTGCAGACCACTGGTTAATTCTTGCAAAAGTCCCTTTTCAGAAAGTGTTTTGGCTGATCCACAGAAAATTTCAACCTGAGTACTGAGTGTCTCGGACATTTCTAAACTCCCTTTCTGAACATTGAAGATGCTGAGTTTTGGAAAGTTTCTTCAAGAAATCTGCTTCCTGATTAAGTGCAGCATACTTTATTTGTATTAACATCTGCTGTGAGCCCTAAATTTAGCTTGTATCATTGTGAACAAAACAATGGTGTGTCTACTTTATACCACTGATGTTGCTGGCTGTTCAGAGATCAGCTGAGCCCAAGGCGTCAGAATGTCTGTAAAGGTTGACCTGCTGATGCTAGATAGGTATGGAGAGGCTGCTACTGCTGTTCTTACATCTCCTGTGTTTTCTCAGCACTTCCGTGGGTAAGTTCTTCAAAAGGAAATAATTATGATTCCCATTTTTTTGGTACAAAATTGAGGCACAGTGGAAAGACATATCATACTCTTTAAAGTGGCCAGGCCAGGAATAGGACATGGTGCTGTGGAATTCAAGTCCAGTATTGGGTGGCAAAAGAGCTTGCAGGCTGATCTTTAAAGCTATGAGTGGGTATTGCCCAGTGGAGGGCAACAAAGATGATGAGGGCACTGGAGCACCTCTCTTATGAGGAAAGGCTGAGGAAGCTGGGCCTGTTCAGCCTCAAGAAGAGATGACTGAGGAAGAACTCATCAATGTCTATCAGTATCTGAAGGGAGGGTGCCAAGAGGATGGATTCAGGTTCTTCTCAGTGGTGCCAAGCAATAGGCAACAGGCAATGGGCAGAAACTGATGCCCAGGAAGTTCCACCTGAATATGACGGAGAAATTCTTTACTGTGCAAGTGACCGAGCCCTGGAGCAGATTACCCAGAGAGGCTGTGGAGTCTCCCTCACTGGAGAGATTCAGGAACCGTCTGGATGCAATCCTGTGCCGTGTGCTCTGGGATGACACTGTTTGAGCAGGGAGGTTGGACCAGATGAGCCCCTGTGGTGCCTTCCAACCTGACCCATTCTGTAAAAGAATAAAAAAAAAGTTTCTAGTAGTACTTAAATGATCAGCATGGCTTAGGAAGATACCCCAAAAGCCTGCTTCAGAAGTGCAGTTCAAAGATAAAATACAATTCTGTCAATTCTGGTCTTCATTTTGTGGTAACAGACTTAGGTGTTATATCTGTTCTTGCTTCTAGGGTTTCAAAATATTAGTGTCTTGCTACTGAATGAGTAAATTAAGTCACTGAGTTAAAATGCTGTGAATTTTAATGAAGGCTTATTTGTCCCTTATACGGATAGAACTGAGAAGCATGAGTTGTCTTAAACAAAATGTCATCTGTCCCAATGCACGTTGCTCATCATTTACCTAAAATCCTTGGACTTGACCCAGGAAAATAGATCTGGTCACATGGCTTGATTTTTAAGATAACCAAGCTGCTGCTTTTCAAAGGTAGGGTGTAAATTGCTTTTAAAGTTTTATCTAAAGCATCAGTGAATGTCATTTTTAGAAGTGACTATCATTTTTCCAGATGAGTTATGCCATATAGTGATGGATGTGCAAGACACCAGGGAACAGGCTTGCAATTGTTTTGGTTTGCTGTCCAGAAGAGGGCCAGAAGTGACACTCCTGGCCACCTATCTAAGCTCCCCGGGCAGTTTTCACAGTCAAACTCAAGGGAAAGGTGTTGAGGTCTTTCAAAATGAAGTAGGCATTTAACAAAGAGTGAGTGAATCTTTTGGTGAGTTTGTGAGGAAGTTAAATCCTGCCCTGGTGCTTGCATTGTATGCTGCTTAGGATGGCGGCCAGATAAATGCCCTCAGCTGATGGAGCAGTTATGAATTTCACCAGGTCCTCAAAGCACTTCCCCCTGCTGATTAGCATTATTTCTGCCTTGTCCAGGTTGAGCAGCAGCCAGCTGGCCTTCTTCCAGAAACCAATTTCTGCCAGACATTGTTTGAGGTTGCCAGCAGCTGTGTCTGGGTCAAGAGGGAAGGAGATAGAGAGCTGGGTGTCATCAGTGCACTGATGGCAGTGCAGCATGTACCGCTTTGTGGATGCCCTGCAGCGGCTGATGAACCGGGGAGGTGGATGCAAGTGAACACAGTAGGAAAACCTGAGGATGCGCAGCCGCCCAGCAAAAGATTTGAAAGAGCATAGCATTTCACGTGGAGGTGCGGGGGCATGTCTGGGATTTCTTTCTATGGATTTTTTTGTGCTCACTGGCGTGTAAATCTCTCAGTGAGCAGGTTGTTCTGGGCAGTATTTTTACTGAGCCAGTGTAAATCCCTGTGGCCTGGGTTGTGAGTGACACTGGTGCTGGCGAGGCAGCAGAATGCAAAGGATTGTGACCTGCTTTCTCAAACGCCCTCAGTTTTGGCAGCCTTTTCCAAGCACGTTGCAGCCATATGTCACACGTAGTTCCAGACCGTGGTGTTTACTAAGTGAAGAGATTTAGGTGTGCAAATGCGTGATTTCACACTTCAGGTTCAGCCTGTGATGTATGCACTTTATCACATGGCACTGGGAGTTTGTATTTCTCTTGTAGGACTTTAGGATACTTGTATCATAAGGCATGGCTTGTGGGCTGTTTTAGCTATTACCTCTATCAAATTGTGCCTGGGAAGGGCTAAAGAGTTAATTTCACACACTGGAAATGTACCTGGGATGACTCAGGATGTTCAGTAGGCTGCAACTGAGCAAGTGACCTTGAAGTACAGGACATCTCAAGAGATGTCCAGAAGAGAAGGTAGAAGTGGGAGAAGCAGTGGTTTGAGCTGGGAATAACACCTTTCCTCAAGGCTTCATTTAAAATGAATATTTTGAGCATAAGCCTCAGTCTTACGAGTGGATTAGTATTGTGCAAAATCTGTGAATTCAGCTCAAGCTGCTCCTTTAATGCAATGTCTTTAGGACATGAATTCATTATGATAATGATGTGATTGGTAAGGAGAAATTCAGAGAGTTTCTCTCTGGAGTGAGTTGCTCAGAAGAAATGGCATTATGAGTTTAGTAATTGTTCAAGTTGAGCACCCATAACATATAATTTACATGTATTTAGGACTCTTACATACCAGCAAAACTGTTGCTAAGGGTCACACCTGCCTACTTTACCTGTAGAAGTCCACCGACATTGGACAGCTGGCTGTGCTTCTCACTGGAGTAAAACGTTGCCTAGGAGACAAACAGAATTTTAAGGAAATGGTGTGGAATAAAATACCGAAGAGAAAGTTTTCGCATAACTGGGCTGTAAACAAACACTTGAAAATAAGGTATGTGTGGAACTTAATTTTATTTTTGTTAGTGATACACAAGCCACCAAAACACCATCCGTGATAGCTTGTGGATGGGAGCTTTTTCAAATACTGTCTTTCCGAAGCAGTATCTTTAAATATGTATTTATATGTTTGTATTTTGTACACTACAGGGCAGTATTATGATCTCAGAGGTTTGGGCTAATTGTAGATATTCTGACCTGGAGTTGCCACCTGACGGGGTTTTCCTAGAGGGTTTTATGCCTTCTCAGTTTTCTGTGGAGCACTTCATGTTTTAGAACAAAAATGAGACAGCAAATCACTTCAATTGAACCATTTTATTTTAAAATGGCTGGGGGATTGTCAAAACTACTAGATGTTGTTTCTAATTATCTGGATTTGGTAATATGCAAGCTACTTATGCAGGTTTTCAAAATAATTTGAGAAAAGCGTGGTTGTGGTTTACCACACTGTCAAACAAATGAAAATTTTTCTCAAGATTTTCCTTAAACAAACAAACCCTGGAAATCACTTCTATACCTGAGACGGTAGAGGAAATTCCTGTATAATGTAAAAGGTCGGACTAAATGTTTGTGATCTTGTGCTCTCTCATTGAAACTTCCAGAGGAATTTTGCTATTTAGATTTGAGGCTGGAAGCATTTCAATTTAAGTAGTAAAACTTGGGTAAACGTCTAACTCCTGGAATGAGTCTATGCATTTGGTGTAGTATACAGAAAGATTCTGCAGTGATCTACTGTCTAGAGAAGGTGTAGGTATATGCCCTAGGTGTTCCCTTGTGCTTCAAACAGAAACACGAAGAAGAGGTTTATACAGCTTTTAGACTGCCATTTTACATTGAATGCTGCATCAAAATACCTATGGCAGCATTTAAAGAATCAGTCCAACTGGAGCCCTGATAGCTGTTGGTCTGCCAAAAAAAAAAGTTTCTTCTTTTTCTTTTTCTTTTTCTTTTTCTTTTTCTTTTTCTTTTTCTTTTTCTTTTTCTTTTTCTTTTTCTTTTTCTTTTTCTTTTTCTTTTTCTTTTTCTTTTTCTCTCTTTTTCTCTTTCTCTTTTTCTCTTTCTCTTTCTCTTTCTCTTTCTCTTTCTCTTTCTCTTTCTCTTTCTCTTTCTCTTTCTCTTTCTCTTTCTCTTTCTCTTTCTCTTTCTCTTTTTCTTCTTTAGAAAACAAATCTATTGCTTGTCTTGCGCTGTAGGTCTCATCAGGTCCATATGACTGGCCAAATCCAGAGGTACAATGTTCACCCAGCTTCCATTGAGAGTAGCGGGGTACCAAGTCCTCAGCATCACTCCAGATCGAGTCCTCTTGAGATTTGGTGCATTATAGTAGAAAATAGCTCGTTCTTATTTAAAGCAGTAGGCCGGCTGAGTAACACACTTGGGCGGATGCAGAGCCCTTGCTGGCTAATAGAGCATCTGCAACGAGGTTATGATTTTCTCCTGTGTTGGTATTGTTGGATTTTACAGCAGCTTAATTCCTCCTTTACTCCACGAGTTGATTACCAGTGGTTTACTGTGAGTGCTCGGCCTCTGGCAGCTAAGTTGTGTGGCTGCTTGGGGCCTGATCAGACAAATAGCACAGCATTTCTCCTGATGGGAGTTTTTCTGTTATTAACCAGCGAGATGGCTGGTGGGATCATCAGAGTTTGGGGGGCTTGGAGAGGGGGTCGGAGATACAGCCTTATGCTCATTTTGTGCAATTGCACAAGTCACTTACCTGGCAGGATTTTTGGGCCGTTTTGGGCCTAATTTGCCACCTAGCTGGCAGATTTTATCAATTTTCTCAGACCATTCTCTTTTTATTTCTTTTGTCAGTTGGAAATGCAAGAGCCTTTGTTTCTTATGCATGATGTGTCTAGTTTGAAGGGTGAGCATGTCTTTTTGTGTTTTATGTTTACTGCTACTCAAATTAGTAAGGAAAAAAGCTTACTGTTGAGAAAATTGTCTTATAAAGTCACGGACATCTACAGCTGCTGGTAAACTTGCCAGGGAGCTGATGTGACCAGCTTGCTTGTTCATCCTCTAAGAACCCAGTCTGAGAGAATTTCTGCTTTTCTTCCTGGGCCCCATGGGCTTTTCCCTATCAAAAAGAGGTTTCTGTGAGCTTTCCTGAGTAGACACAGGCTCAAAAATAGGACTTCTATCAAGCTTTATAATAGGGCCTCATTTTAGCTGTAGAAGGATCCAAGCACCTCTCTCCTAGATGTCTGTCTAGGGAAAATGATCATATCTATGTATGAAATATACTGCATTTAAAAATATTAACTCATAGCATTAATTCAAGGTGATAGTCTTTTGCCGTTGAACACTTCACCATTAATGACGACAGTCAGTAATTTGCTCTGTTAGATTTCAGTGTAATTTACATGGTGACCCATCAACCATTCATAAAAAGCCACGGTTTTCTGCCCTAGCTTGGATGAGGCAGCACTGTCATTCTTTTGAAACTGACAGGAGCTGTGAGAAGTCTTGTGTTTTCCTGCTAGTATGCACCACTGCTTCTGTAGAGGGGAAAGCCAGGCTGATCAAAATGAAGAAACGGGATTAATAACCTTGATGTTCATGAAAAGTTAGGGAAAAATTCATGCTACTAGTTGTGCAGGCAAGTCCTCCCTGTTCTAGTTCCCCCCTGAGCCAGGAGGGACTCACAAGACTAGGGAAGGGAATCAGGACCATGACTTGACCTTGTCTGCCCTGGGAGAAGTCAGAAGAGCTTCTGCCTCCACATTTCTGCTGGGGAGGGCAGGCCTTCTTTCCCTTTGGAAAATGTGGTCTTCATTTAACCTTAATTTTGAAGATGGTGCCAGGATGCAGGTGCTGGGGGTTGTTAGGAGGAGACAAGTGTGAGTGTTGCAGTGAGCTGCACCGCCAGCAGCAGGTACCAAACTCAGCAGTGTTAGTCCTTAGCCTGTAACAGAAGCATTATCTGCTGGCATCTCATGTATTATTAGATTGTTTGATATGGTGACAGTACTGACAAAGTCTGGTGTGAGAAACAAAATTGGTGCATGATGCAATGGGAAGGAGCCTTGCTGGTGTTGTTAGCTCTTCAGGGCAAGAGCTCCTCTGCCAGAGACTCATGGCTCCATCATAATATAGATAACACAGTGGCTTGCTACCATTTAGGAAGGTGAATCATTCAGCTTTATAAATCAGAGAATTCTGCTTGTGCTCAAGGAATTGTTACAGGTCCTTGTTCAGAATCACAGAATGGTTGGGATTGGAAGGGACCTCTGGAGACCATCAACACCCATGGTACAGCAGGGTCAGCTAGAGCAGGTTACACAGGAACATGTCCAGGTGGGTTTTCCAGAGGAAGAGACTCCACAACCTCTCTGGAAGCCTGTTCCAGTGCTCTGCTCCCCTCAAAGAAATTTTTCCTCCTATTGAGATGAAACTTCTCATGTTGTAGTTTATGCATGCTGCACCTTGTCCTGTCACTTCTCACCACTGGAGAGAGTCTGGCCCCCTCCCCTTTAACATGTGCCCTTATGAAATTTGTGTTTTCTTTGGGCTTCTTGTGAAAGTACATGATATCAAAACCACTTTCCATGATATTTCTTTCCTACATTCACTTGCCTCCAAAGGTAGATTTATTTCTTACCTTAAGTAGTCAATATTTAGGAACTATACTTCATTTCTTGCTTGATCACGTGCAGAGCAGAGAATCCTTTAGCTGTGCTGATGTCATATGCAAACAAGACACTCCTGCCAGTACCAAGATTCAGAATTTGTAGTTTTCTTATTTACAGAAAAAATTTTATTCAAGCAGATTCTGTATGTAATTCCTGCAGGTAGCGACTGTGAGTCTGGAAGGCTACTGGCTGGTGAGTCACAGAAGACAAGGTTTCTTTTTGACGGGAAGAAATATTTAAACAAATCCATAGCCATTCAGTTCTTGCCTCTAACTAGGCTGTATGAGGTGCCTATTTGCAGATAGACTGTGGCTATGGAGATGAGGTTTGTGTCCTTTTCTGTGACAGTCCCTACATAAACCCACAGAGATACAGGAAATAAGAGCAAACATGCTTTTTCCAAGTTCTGTCTAGCATCCCAAGCTTTGATCTCTCCCTTCTCCTTTCTTGTGGAGGCAGTGCCTTTCCTTTCTTTCAAGTTGCCCACTTTCCAACAACATTTCTGTTGCAAATCAATATTATTGATAGCTCTCTCCTGAGCCTAGCTGCATTGAAAAGTAGGCTTCTGTAGAAAGCTGTGTGTTTGTCCTTTGCACAGATTCCAATACCTGGATGCGCAGGTGCTCTGGCTGTGGAGTGAAGTGTTTGGATAGGTGGGGGACAGTTCTATTGTGTCACTGAGAGGCATAATTTGCTTAATATTATACTGCTCACTGGTAAATATTAGGCAAAAAAATCCCATTAGTTAATAGAAAGGAAACAACATGTCCAAAGGGATGCCGCTGTCCTTGTGAACTCCTGGTGGGTTTTTGATACCTGCTTGTGTAGCCTTTTAGCCTTGTGTTATTCCAGCTTGGGAGGTGAGGTCAGAGGTTGTCCCTCAACTGTTACTGTATTTCACACTCAGAACCTGCAGCTTGGGTAACCAGTGTCCCAAAGGAGTACAGGAGCTCAAGAATAATTCTTTTCATAACCTGCTGAAAATAGGAGACAAGGTAGAGGAAGCAGCTTATGGAAAATTAAGGGCCATCTTAGGGAAAGAAAGCAACCTGATCATAGTGTAGAGTTCACATTGCATACACATAGTCTGCAATGCACTTCTTTGGCTTTTATAATTCTCTGAAGCAACATGAAAAGAGAGGACAGGGGTCAATGACTTTAAACTGACAGAGGGTAGGTTTAGACGAGATATTAGGAACAAATTCTCCACTATGAGGATGGTAGGACACTGAAACAGACTGCCCAGAGAAACTGTGGACGCCCCATCCCTGGCAGTGTTCCAGGCCAGATTGGATGGGGCTTTGAGCAACCTGGTCTGTTGGAAGGTGCCCCTGCCCATGGCAGCAAGGTTGGAACCAGGTGATGTTTACGGTCTCTTCCAACCCAAACCGTTCTATGATTCTATGAACTGTGTATGAAAATGCTGCAAGTATCACCCAGAGAGGGGAAATGGAATGAAGAGCTATGCTGGTGGTGAGATTTGGTGGGAATTGCCTGGCAGAAGTATCAGGCTGTCAGATGTGTGTCCTGTACAATATTCATGCATCCTATAATATGAAGCACTTGCCTGGAATGAGCTACAGTGTTGTGTCACTGATGTGTAAAGTCGGTGTTGGAGAGCCTACCCTAAGCGTGCCCTGCTGAAAGAGACCTGGGTGTTGGGGAGTGTATTCTTTGTCACCTATAAATTGCTTAGCTAGTTACTGAGGGGAAGAAGCAGGGTTGTAGGGAAAAGAGGAAAGCCTGTTACCTTTCCTTCTATTAAGTAGTGTTGCTCGTTTAATGGATGGGTAACAGGAAAGAGTGTAAGGGGACGCCATTGTTAATGTGAACTCCTGCAGCTTTTATTATACTTGCACCCGCTGTAGTGAGGGTTGAGCAGCTGTTTCCATTATGAACTCCTATTCCAGGGGTTTATAACTTGGTTGTAAAAATTTGCTCCAGGCTAAACTGTAACTTACTGGGTCTTAGCCTGGGAGAATTTTCTTAAACAAAACTTCAAAAGAAGAACTCCATCTAGTCATTGTACTGCGAGCTTGCACAGAAGCCAAATTTTACTGAAAAGCCTTGAGATGTGTTTGTGAAACTATAAGTTGATTACATTTCCCTCTGTCATAGTTCTTTTCAAAAAAAAACCGGTTTGAGCTGCTCTGTAAAATATGGCTGAAGAATGTAAGCGACCAAGGGATGAATGCCACGGTGATTCAGCTGATGTCCATTCAGTCTGGTTGGGGAGTTGGTGGGTCATGAAAGTTTTCCTTAAAAAAGAGAGCAATGTGTTATTGCCATAGGATGAAAGAGTTCTGGATTTGCTTTTACTTGTAGGATCCGTGAAGGTTTAGTCTCTATGTGTATTGACCTGTGCCTGCCTAATGCTAACGCTGAGTTCACACTTCGGAGCATACCGTTTCTGCAAAGGTGTCTTATAATATGTGCTTAGCCACATGTGTGTTTAAGCACCTTAGGCTTACAGTTTCTTTGAGAAAGATTTCAGAATGCCATCACTGGTCTGCCAAAGTTATGTTCAATGGCTTTTAACTGCTTTTGAACAATGCCTTGTAGAGGCATTTTTTTAAAAGGTGCAGTCACACTTTGTCAAGACGTATTTTATCAATAAAAAAGATCGTCTCTTGGCCCTTCCAATTTATTTCTGTGGCAGTCGATACGCATTAGAAATTGGCAGATTTCACTAAAAAACTTAGCAAATGTTGCAGTAAGATTATGAAAAGCTAATTCTTAATACATTCAGTCCTTTGGCTTGCTAAACTGCAGATCTAAGATATCAAGAAAATATGAAACTCCACCCTCAAAGGTGCCATCATCATCTGTTGTCAGATTTGCAAAGCTCTTTAGATAGATTAAACTGCAAAATATCTTCCCTTAGTTTCCACCAGCAGGAGCAAGTTGTTTAGGCAGATTGTTCAAAGTATCTGAAGACATAACTGTTTCCTTTGCTGGCTTCATCCTTAGGTGACCTAAGGAAACCTTGCGGTGACCTGTGGGGCTCAGTGTAGGGAGTCTGGCCAATGCTGTATGGGAAGATAGGACTGGGCTGAAGCTAGGTTTGGTACTTGATATCAGCGGTATACTCCAAAAGTGTAGCACTTTTGGATCTGAAAAACTCAATTTTAAGTACAATGGACTGCTCTTCAAGCTTTGCATGTTATTCAGAATTAAAACTGCCCAAATAAGTAAGGATGAAAAAAATTAGGGAAGTAGTAGGAATCCAGGTTTCAGTCTGAGCATCTTTTGTAATAATATCTCTGCACTACTGAAAGCCACCTATTCTATTCTTCTTTGTCACAAAGAATGAAATGATTCCATCCTTTGTTGAGAGCATATGATGTTCCACAGCCTCTTAGCTATTCAGCAAGGAGGGAATCTGTGGGAAAGAGTATTTGTAGATATTGGTATTTTACAGTGTCCTGATGTCTCCTCGTGCTGCTCCTGGTGTGGCAGTGAATGTCACCCCTGAGCTTTCTCTGTCACTGGCTAAGCTTCTGTAACTGCATCACGTTTCTGACTACAGCATGAAGGGTGTTAATTCGTGGTATCACTGTCATTTAAAAGTATGCAGAAAGAAAACAGATAAGAATGTAAAGTATGATTATAACCTGCTTACGCACCAGCACAGAAATATCATCCAAACTAAATCTGCCAAAGCAAAGGATTTCTTTATCCTGAAGCACAAAGGTATAAGAAAAGTACAATGAATAATTCTGCTTACATGACAAATGAAGTTATATCTTAATTCTCCTACTCAGAATCTACTTAGAAGGATGCAGTCTCAAAATCTGGAGCCTGTTGATGAAGATAAGATGGCATCTTCCTCTCTGGCCTTGGGGGGAGTGGAGTGTGAATCTGACTGCTCTCCCACAGCAACAGTAGCTGCACAGGGTAAAGACAGTTTCACGCAGGTAGAGCCATATAATCTTTCTAGGCCTAAACAAACAGTTTATTCTCTTGGAAGTGAATAAACGAGCAGACCAACACAGGGGTCTGGTATTGAGAACTCCTGTCGAGGTACTACTCCATTTATCAGCAGCTGCAGTTTCTCTGTTTAGACCTGTAGTGCAGGTATAACAAATTACAGTGTTGCAATGAGTGTTGAAAAATCACATTTTCTCTAGTTTAAAAAACAGGAAAAAAAAATCCCATTTTTCTTCAGGGATAACAGTAAGTACACAGCCTCTGAATTAGGGTGTACTTGTAGGTATAATAATATGGATAGACTGTACATCAAAATCTGTTAAAGAACTTTTTTTTCAGGGCTTTTTAAAAATAACTGTACCTAAATGCAGACTAAATATTAAGAGTCACCAGTGGATGAGTTGAACCATGATCCATCCCTGCCCCATGAAGTACCTGACTAAAATCAGGCAAGAGTGGCTGCAGTAACATGGTGAATACCAATCTGCCCTGTTTCAACCCCTTGAAGGGGTTTCAAGGTGTGCACAAGAGGATGTCCTATCCCATGGCCCATAGTCTGCATATGTCTGATGGACATTCTTGTTGACAATAAGTCATGGCTGAATTAATCACCCTGCCAGACAAGGACAAAGAAAGAGTTTGTCAGTGTTTTCAGCTCAGGTCTTGCAGATGAAAAGCCCCAGGATCTTGTTTGAAAGAAAGAAAAAGGAACAAATGAGATAAGGAGAGACAGCATCAAAGCAAGGGCTGATGCAGTTTTCAACCATCTCAGGGATTTTGAGTGCTCCTGGAGCACCAGGTCAGGAAAGTTATACTTTCTGACCTGTAGTTAGGACTTCCCACACCTACTCTGACCAGAGATACACAACAGCTGCTACACCAGTAGCATCTGGCACTGCCTTGCTTTCCTCTGGACACAGGCTCCTAAGTGGTATTGTTCTTTTCAGGCTGCCTCTCAATGGTGCTTTCTGTGAGATGTTCTGCCATTCTTTGCCTCGGGCTTTAGGCCTCTGCTCCTCTGATTTTCCTCCTGTCTCCCAGTCATCTTCATTCTCTCTTCCAGCCAGAAGACCCTCTCCACAGTATCTGTCTTGGAATTCATCTGTTGCTCAAAGCAGCCCCCATCTTATCTCCATCATCTTGCTTTTTCTCAGGTCCCTGCCACTGGAGTCTTCCACCCAGAATCCTGCTCCCCACATGCTCCCATTTTTACTGCCTCTTGGATGCCCTTTCGTCTCTCGTATCAGATTTTTTTACTTCCATCGTGCAGTCTGTTGTGCTCCACCATGGCTTCCCCTGTCCTCCCCTGTCCTTCCCACAGTGCCTGCCTTTCAATTGTTTTCAACAAGGAGGCAGTGAGCTTTTATCTGCTCCATCACTAGAAAAGCACCCTTCTTTGTAAGGTCTAAAATCTGGCGGGTTTCTTACTCGCATTATCTAAATCTTTGTTACCCACTCTGGCTAATTCCAGGATCAAATACCTCTTGTAAAAGACATCAAGCCAATGCACAGGCAAAATTGCAGTGTTTTAACTCTAAATGTAGTATTTCATGTTTAGATGATCATTTTTACTGCTCAGGTAGGGTACTGTAGAAGTGAACTCAACCCAGTTAATGACCATAAATAATAATGACGGCATTATTCTTTTGTCTTGTCCTTTACACACACTAATCTGCTCTGACAGCCAGCTTTGCTCTTTTATTAACTCTCCGTCAGCTGTAATCAGTGATGGTGAAATCAGGCAGCAAAATTTACATGTGCCAAGTCTCACCAATTTTTTTTTTCCTGAATTATTTCAGTCTTCAGTTTTGTGTATCTTTGGGATGGCAGGTGAGGAGAAAACACGGGTGAGAGAGGGCGCAAATGTGCTTTTTGACATGTGGGCTTATCACACTGAGCAGCACTGCAGGACAGTGCTATCTTTGGTTACTCTTTCCCGCCTCCCTCTCTCCTGCCTATTTTCAAGAAGAATAAATACGTTCAGGAATTGCAAGTATAAGACACATCCGTGATTAATTCTTTTTATTTTTGAAAAGTCAGAATACAGCGTTTGCTTGGGGAGAGGAGGAAGAGCTTAATGGATAATTTTCTAACCCTTGTGACAATGCCTGAGCCCATTTTGGTGCATGATTTATGCCAGTTACTAATAGATTACCCGGAAGTTGATGATTAAAGTAGAAGTTTCTTTGGAGAAGGGTGAAATAACTGAGGTCAAGACCTCCTAGTGACCTCGAATGTAACTATTACCCTTCTAGGTTAGTTGCAATTGGAGATCAAAGTGTTGGTACAGGAAACATATTTGGTCCTGAGGTTGTCAGTTGGGGGCTGTTGTTTGACAACGAGGTAGATGTGGTGGTTGGGAGGGAAGTAAGTGTTTTCCCTTTGCTTACAGATAAACACAGGATAAAACTCTCAAACTGCATTTCAGGGTGTGGTATTTAAATTATTTTTCATAAGGAATTCTGCATCTCATCTCGAGTAGAGTAAAACACCACTTTATAAACAAGTAGGGAAACAATTCACGCTGGTGGATGCAACTTTGAATGTGGCAGCTAACTTCTTTTTCTTTCTCATTTACGAAGCTGAGGAACTTTGCTTTATCTCTAGAGATCCCATTGTTTTAGTTTGTGTGGGTGTATGTTGCATGGGGGGAGAAAGGGCGGGAGCCTCAGTGCTTGTCATGGAGCACAGAGCATTTCGGAGTTTGTCTTAAAGGGGTGTACATATTCATCATGTGTTAATACACCAGTGATTCCCTGGGATGAGAAGGTGAAAAACGAGAAAAGCTTTTTCTGACTGGCCATTCATGATGAGTGACTGATATCTTCTAGGCAGTTTTTCACCTAGACTTTTGTAAGCCTTGAGGTAAAAATGATAAACACTCCCTGTTACTCCGAATGTGCCTCATTTGCAGCTCGTGCTCAGTCTTTTAACTAAGAGACCTTTGATCTGAGTGCCTCTCACCTAATCCATAGAAAATCGGGAAGTACTTCGCTAACATTAATAGAACCACTGCTTTGCACCTCTCTGAGTGAGCAGAAAAGCAGAGCTCCTGCTCCCTACTATGGGAAAGCAGCAGTACTTTCAAGTGTCAGGCAAGTTTCACACCATTTTTCATAGCTTTGTTTTTCCTAAGGCCTCCCGTTTTCCTGGTGGTGCTGCTGTTGCCCCATCCTTAAGTGCGCTTGCGTGGGGGGCAAGGGGCTGCAAGTCAGGAAGAGCTGTGTTGGCAGTGCACAACCGGGTCTCACTCCTGCTTGTCCCCTCTTGTTTGTGTTGGCCCTGTGAAGGTGGAGGAAAAGCTGTGATGCCAGAGCCCCAAAGCGGGGCTGTGCAGTAGTCTTGTTGTTAATGGAAGTACTTCCCAGAGCAAAACGCGGCACAAATGTGCTGCCTGGATTTTACTGAGGTGCTGCTGAGCAGGGTCGCTGTGTGTTGAGTGAGCTCTTTGTACCCCTCCAGGCAGATGTGGGTGTCTGACTCGGAGGCTGCTGCCTGTGGACACAGGCTCTCCTGCATACGTGGAGCCCCAAGTGCTTTGTCTCCAAGCCGAGCCTAGATCCTTTGGAGACGTTTTTTAGGTCAGGGCTTGAGTTTATGCAGGGCTTTAACACCACCTTGGCTGAAGACCATGCTGTAAAAATGCTGTCCTAATAGTGAGAACATGGGTGGCATTTCAGGAACACGTTGAGAGATCTGCTTTAAATTTTTTTTTTCCCCTTTTGGTGTGTTTTACTGAGCTGATCAAGCTGTAAGACAACTTTAAATATACAAGGGCTAAAGCTTGCTCTGCAAGAATGGATGCTTGCAGTAATGCTGGAGTTATCAGAAGGGCTCTGTTGTACTTAAAGGACTATTGCTGAGCTCTACTGCAAATATGCCATGGCAGCAGGTACTACAGAAATAGAAATGAAAACTCATGATAATAGCTCGGGCAGCCTTGCCGTGGTGTCCTGATGGTGTATTGGTTCTCTTGGATTTGATTGAAGTTACTATAAGGCAGTTACTGAAAAGTGACTTCTTGAACAGCAAATACCTCCTGAAGGGATTGTCAAAAAGAGTTTGAAAAAACCCTGCAAGGTTAAAAGGGTCCTGTTTTTTTGGTGTGTCACTTAGATGATTTTCCCTATTTGCCAGTCACCTGAGTGTCCTAAGTTTTTACTGTACATTTCTGGAAAACTTTCCTCTGTTTGGGTATGTGTTAATGAAATGTCTCATCCAGAACCAAGGCAAGGTTTTCTTGATTCCCTTTTGTTTAACAAGTTAATGATAAATAAAATAAAATACACAAATGACTGACCACCCAGTTAAATGTGTTCAGCTTCATTTGAAGTGAACATGACAATTTGTGTTTAGATGTGCTGATAGAAGCAGTTTCTGCCTTATTGCCAATAGTAGGCAAACTCTGCTTTTTTTTTTTTTTTTTTTTAAGATGTTGATAAAAGCTAGAGTTGACATCTTTAGGTGTGGTGCAAGCTGTCTACACTCTGGATCCTTCTTCAGGAGAATTTCCAAATCGCTGCTGATGCTTGCCTTCAGACTGCTTTTCAAAACTTACCTTCAAAACTGCCTTTCATCCTCCACAGCAGTCTAACAAAAAAGGAGACCTGTGGCCCTGTATAAAAAGGCAAACAAAAATAAAATATATTTCCAGTAGTAAACCCATACATCTTAACACAGCCCACTCTTGTGTAATCTAACACTGATTATACCAACATCGTCTCTCACTTATTTATTCCCAGTTAGAAAAGCTGCTCAATTTCCTGTGCCATCTAATAATTTCTTTCAGACTTTGTGTGGCTAAAATAGTCAAACTGTGCTGTCCACTGTGGGAACAGCTGTATATTTCAGTACTGCTGCGACAGAGTTTAGTAGCAATTAGTTGTTCTTTTTCTTTTTGTATTCGTAGTTCCCATTTACAAAATGTTCTTCAAAACTAGTTCAATTCAAGGCTTATTTCCATTTGAGGAAAGCTGGGAATTTGACCTAGCTTTGGGAGTCAACACATAAAATAAAATGAAGTATCAGGCGTGCAATAAAATCGTACACCCTGCAGAGCTGTTTTTGTACTCTTGTGGGATGGCTTTATTTCAGTCCAGATAGTTACTGCATGATAATATTGCAGAGAGGGGAAAGACAAAAAAAAAAGCTCTAGACAGTAAACCAGATGCATTTATGTTGGGTAGTTTGAGGTAGCTCACTGCTCCTATTTGTAAGCAGACTCAAATTTGAAGACCCCTGTGGACCACCTACTAATCAGCAAATTTTTTTTAGTTGCAAAATATAACCTGAAGTTAGGATAACAGGCGTTCTCCCTCTTCCTTTCACTGTATCCAAGAGGCTTTAAAAGAAGCCCAGGGATTAGCTGACCCTCCTCCCTTCATGCACTATTCCTGGGCATGATGGGGCTAGTACTGGGGGAGGAGGGTGTAATTCCATTGCATCCCACTCCAGCAAGCAAGTTTGTGGAGGAAAAGTCACTGTCTCGCTTATCTCCTCTTTCAGTACTCCGGGTATGGCAGAATTTGCAGTTACACCTGATGGTATCTGAGGGAAGGCGGAGGAATTTGCTCCTTTGCCAGAGCATGTTTTGCAGTTCATTGCACTATTATAAATCACTTTACTCAGCTGTAACTCATGAATGAGTATTGGGGGTGGAGGGGAGTAGAAAGGGGAGGGTGTGGAGGTTGAGTAGGGTTAACAAAATTTGAAACAGATTTACTGAAAGCTCTTCAAGAGTAAATAAAAAAGACAGCCCAGCTGCTGCTGTTCTGCAACACAGCAAACTATAAGCTAGAAGTCCAAGTAATTAGTTTCATTTGTAGGTGAAAAAAGGTCTTTGGGAATGTCTGGTATTAATTATCATTAAGGGTTAGTCATCATTTCCATTTGAAAAACCTATATTTTTTATTTTTAGCTTTACGTGTTGTCGGCTTACGCGCCATTAAAGGACCCTCAAAGCGACTGAACCGCGCGTGCCGTTGGCACAGCCCAACCGGCCTGTCCCCGTCCCGGACCCGGTGCCCCTGGCTCCGTGGCACTGCAGGGAAAGGCTGCTGGTCTGCACCAATGATAAACGTGATGAGCTGTGCGAGGGCCTTGCTCACACCCTGCAGCTGGCCTGGCTGCAGTGGTAGGACTACCTCAGGTGCCTCAGAAAGAGCCTGTAAATCTCAGGTGAGGTATGTGGGTGGAGGCTTTCCAGAGAAGAGAGAAATGCTAGGTATCTGCATAGTTTCAGTGGTAAGACTCATGCTCCTTTGTGCTCTCTCATACCTCCTTTAAAACGATTGAAATTAGTGTTCTGCCAAAAACGGTCTCAATCTGTTTTAATTTAAGAAATTCGAACTCCAGGTTTGCTCTTCAGCTTTGCTTTGTGGTAGGGTTGGTTCGTGTTTGTTTTTATTTTAAGTGCTCTCTTACTTTCTGAGTTACAGCTGCAGCATGTCTGCTACAAATGATCTTTGTTTATCTTGTATGTGAATTTTGAAGTTCTATTGATTTGCACTGTGTTCATAGGGAAAGGCTGGGTTTATGCCTGGTAATTGCTTTATGGTGGGCAATAAGGACTGGAAGAGGAAGGATTTGAGCTGGCTTAGTAAATATGTGAGTGGAATCCTACTTCTGTTGAAGTTTTGCTACCAACTTAAACGTAGCCAGGCTCTTACTGCTTCTGAGTAAACCACTGCAAGATTTTGGTAATTTGATCTCCTTATCTCTAAATGGAGCAACTATTAATACTCTTCTGGCAGATTTTCCTAATCCTGGATAGGAAGTGTTATCTGGCATGTGTGATGTAATGCCTGGCTCCCGTGCTGCTCAGTGGAGCTTGTCAACAGAAACTATTTGGGTTGGCTGTTTCTAAGACCTGAAGTAATATTATATCACCCTGTCTAGTTATGACATTAGTCTTTCCTTATGTTTCTTTATAGATTCAGGAGGAAATACGATAGCTTTGTCAGTAACACGAGAAAGCAATCCTTCCAAAGGAACTCTACCCTGGAAGGATTCCCTAACTATGGTGTATGTGGTGTGCAAATTACAGTGTCTATGAATATGGGTAGGTAGAAAAAGAACAACTATTTTGAAATATTTTCCCACTAGTATTAATTAATAATGGCAGAACTAAAAGTAATCCCATGAGTGTGCTCCTTTCTGTCATATAGTTAACGTAAATGTTCTTTCAGGATTTAAAAAAAATTAAAATACATGTAGGCTATTTGAGGTTTTTGATTTGTGTGCCTCTCCCACTGACATCAAGAAGTTATCCTGCAGATGGAAACCTTCCCTACCTCGTAAGATTTTTTCCTGAAGGAAAAGCAGCACAAAAGGAACTGAAGAATAAAGCAATGGTTCTTAGTCTTGAATAGCTTTTATATTATAATTGCAACTCAGATTTACTTACTAGAATAGATTACTTTGAATTATTTCTGTATAAATTTTTCAAAAATCTCGACTCATATGTTACGTTTCTCCTCTCTACTTGTTTGATTTGTTTATGTGCCAAAATGTGTGTCAACTGAATACTCTGATGTGTAATCAGCATAATACTGTTCTTAGACATCATCTACACGTCTATCGAGATAAAATCCCAATGTAAAAAAATCTGTTGGCTGGTATTAATATTAAATCATCCCCTGGGAAAAGCCCTCAGTGCTAATTAATGAATCATGAAACTTACAGGTTTAAAGATAATATTTGTCACCTATATCTATTCATAAGAAGAACATTTTCATCATCAGATTCCATCAGAAACTACTAATTAAAGCTTCCTCTTCCTGCTCTGTGTTTCAAGACAACATAGGGGAGGAAATTGCTGCTAAAGCTGTGATTTTATTCAGATTTTTCAGTGCAGTCCAATTTGCATAAAGTCTAATAAAGCATTATTAAAATCTATTAACACTTGTCTATGGCAATTAAATTCAGTTTGCAATTTTGAATGATTGCGTGTCATGCAAACTGAGATAAGGGATCATGGAGGGCTATCAGAGAATGAATTGTAATCCTGGGAAGGATGTGTGAAAGAAGTGTTGTTCGCAAGGCACAAACTTTAGGGAAGAACAAATATCATCTGCTTTCTAAAAGGCAGTGAATAATTCTTGGCTCTACAGAGCTGAGATTCAATCATGGCTGCCCTCAGATGTTTATTTTACAATATATATCTATGATATACAAGTCTGATTGAACATCGTGGTATTTTATTATAAAACCTGGAGGGCATTGTCCTCTAGAGAGAACTGAAGATTTTAACTAATATTGATTATTTAGCACAGACTGTAAAAATGGGGGGGGAGGGAGGAACAAGCCAAGGCAAGACTTAAAACTTTTTTATAGATTCTTAAAGGTTTCAGGGGAACTGGTGAAAATTCAGATAACGTTAATTCACAGGGCTTTTAAAATTGCTAAGGTGTATACTGGATTTGTTTGTTTATCAAAGTTATGGCAGGAATGCTCTCAATACAAACTTGTGGAAAGAGGAGGCATTGATACCTGGTTTGCCATCATGACTTGAAAATCAAACCCTATCTGTATTTCAACAGTGCAGCTCTTCCTGCTCAATTGTGGATGAGTTAGGGCATCTCAGAGCACTTGGACAAGTGTCCTTCCAGGGTGACTTCCCACCACCCTCGTTCTGACTGCTGCCCCATGCTGGGAAATGAGGCGAGCAAATGTGGCTGCTGGTGGTCCCCGTGCAGTCCAACCCCAAGGGCTGCCTCTGGTTGTGTTTGCCATGGGAGCCACTTCTTCTGTATCCGGAATTCCTTCACACGAGCTGCGTGGTCTTCAGGGTGATGAATCAGGACTGCGATGGTAAGAGTCATCCCTGTGTCAGCAATGAGTGAGAGCTGGAAATGCTGTATTATTTGGAAGGGAAAATTCTTAGCCGTCCCCTGCTGTTTTGGATATCGGTACACCTGGAGGTATCAGCCCCCACTTTGTGTGCTTGAAGACTTGCACTCCTATATCCCGTGCTCTGGGGGAGTGGGCGGAAACCCCAACTTACAGAGATTGTGGCGCTTACGCATTTGCTTTGCAATGACCTTCCAGGATTACATCACCCGGGAAGTCAGTTATTTGGCTCTCCCTCGAAGAAATTGTCTGTCTCCATCTCCAATTGTCTGTTAAAACCACATAAAGGCTGGATTTAGTTACTAGAGATAACCTTGGCAACAACTTCCTACCAACACTGGTTACGCTTCACTGAAATGAAAAGCTGTGAAAGCAGTACAGAGAGAGTCCTGGGGCGGGAGATGGTGCTGGGATCCTAAATAAACCTTTTCCAAGGATAAAACAGCCCCATGCCTTATCTAGAACCAAATGCAAGGGTTTGGCTTTGAATTTGTCTCTCTTCCTTGACAGCATCTTGTACGCTCCTTCACAAACACAGTGTGAAATAAAGGAAGTTTGCTTGTCACTAACAACAGTATTTTTCCTATAGGCTCGAAAGTTTTAAGACACCTTAATTTAACGGATCTATTTTCTTAAATGGGAAGGCTTTTACACAGTGTGGCCTAGGTGGCCACACAAATATCTGGGTTGACAGGATGACAGTGTTTATATAATTTTCAGAAAAATTACTTGCTAGGGCTTTTTTAATGAAGCTTCTTTAATTTATTCATTAACATTTTCTTCTCTGTAGCCTGCTAAGTTGGAATTATGAAAACAATACCAGCAACATGCTGGAGTGTCCTTCAAAAGCATTTTTAAAATAGCTTTTCAATACTATGTGGCAAAACGATTAAATGCACAATATTTTTTCTATTGTGCAATAGAACACATACAAGTATAATAGAATATAAATGTTTTCTAGGCCTTTTTTTTTAATTACCTCCTAGTGTATTGAGGTTGCACCTCTTGGAAGTCCTTGCTCCCAACTTCTCCTAGGGGATTGTTTATCTCCCACCATCCAGCACGGGGAACATGACCATTTTATCTTTCTATTTCTGTATTTTTTGCATGACCTAAATTGCCATTGGAGTTGGCAATAACCGAGAGCATGCAAAAAACCAGTAGGAGTGGGTCCTCTGCTGCCACTGCCCCAAAGGGAGAGAGAACGTGATGTTGTTCTCTGTTTCTCAAGCTTTGCTGCAGTCTGAAGAATTTTTATGAGGGGGGATTCAGTTTGGCAAAGGGAGATCTCTTCTTCTTTGTCTGTAAAACTGTTAGCATGAGAAGTATGCAGAACATCCTGAGATCTGGAGTGCTCTGACCGGTCGTGCAGCATTAACAGCCCCCTTTGCACTCCATGAGTGGCTTTCCTCCTTGCTCTTGGGAAGGAGCATGCCCTTCACTGTTTTGGAGCAAGGCAGTTGGTGGCACCAAAAACTATCTAAGAAAACTTGCCACCAGCACTGTTCTGCTACAGCCCAGGCACAGAAATAAGTGACAAGTGTCAGATTTCTCTGTGAGTTATGCCTTTTGCTGGCTGTTAAAGGGAAATCATCCAGACAATATACTTAAAATCTTAAGCACCACTATCTACACAAGGTGACCAGTGGAGACCTCCATCAAAGCATTCCTATTTATTCTTGTCTCTAAAATTATTAATGGCTTCTCTTTTTGCTTTTCCCCATCTGGCTGTTTCTTGCCATCTGAAGACTGCAACACCATTTCTTAGATTGGCAGCATTTTAAAAAATGCTGAGTAACTTTTTTTTTTTTTAATTGTAATGTCTCTTGTTCCTTTCTACAGCTTGCATGCAGCTCTCTAAACATGTTTTCATGTCTTTCTTTTCTGTTTGCCTGCCCAGTTCTTCTGTGACAACTAGCTGCCTTTGCAAAATGCTTCTGGGTTTGCTTCATACCACATAAAGCCTAGGCAAATGAATGTTTTCTCTAATGTATTTACGTAGACTATTAAGAAGAAAACAAACCCAGGACAAGAACAAAATTAATCACTGGTTTATTAGTTTGGCATTGTTGCTTGCATACAGAACTGCTTTATATCAAACATGTTTTTTAATAAGTAAATAAATAAATGACAAGCGGGAGTACCAAGCTTAGCCCAGCATGAGTATTGACAGTGGTTACTGCTGACAGCTTTTTACTGTTTCCAAACAACATGTTTCATTCCCTTAACTCCATTGTCATAGGGAATAGGGCAATACCAAGCTATTCGGCAGAGACGCTTGCAATAAGGAGCATTCATGGCTTTACTTTTGTCTTGACTTGAAGAGGTTTTGACGAAATTGTGCCGGGAGACTTCAGCCTGGCACTCCCGAGTCAGAGGCCGTGTCCACAGCAGAAATTGGAGACCCACGATTTCCCTGCAACAAGGCTGAACTGCGCTATTTTGGGACAGCGCTCGTTCCCAGCCCTCCGATTTGATTTAATTCAAAACCACCAAGCGAACATGGAGGAGAAAACCCAGTAGTCCCAGTAGTTGCAAGGATGCATCTCTTATTTTTGTCCGGAGCTTCCATTAATGTGAAGCTGGAAATACTCACCAGAAGGGGAATATGCTGTTTTATCTTGCCCCAGGGCTAACATAGCTGTGGCAGCAACCCCCTGACTGTAATAGAAGTCATGTGTTGGCATAGCTGCTTAGGCTCTGCTTGGACACAGGGACAGGACAAAAAAACAGGATCCAGAAGACAAATTCACCCTCGCTGTTCACCCGTGCTGGGTGTGAATTAGGCTTTAGGTGTGTCTGTGTGCGATGTGAGGGGCTCGTGCTCACGGCTATGAGAGAACTGAGTGCACTGTATTTTCCTGAGTCGTGTGGGGTCAGTTCTGGTGTAGGTAGGGTAGGCATGCTCACCACTCACCCAAATTTATAGCAGCCTGGCCAGCCTTCCCCTTCTGCTTCCCCAGAAAAGTCAGCTAAGCTAAAAAACAACTTAATTTTTTTTTTTTTTTGATTGTTTGTTATTTCACTTCTATCAGGCTATCTAAAACCTTTCACTTTTCACTGGAATTTAAAAGCAGTTTGTAATTACAGGGCTTCACATGGACTTAGAGATAGTAATGTGACAAGGGAATTTCAGGCTGCCTTCAGTCAATGTAATTTTTACCTAGAAGGTCGGGAACATCGGCTGCAACTTGTATGCTGCACTTTCACTAGAGCAGAAGGAAAGTGAAAATTTCGTTTTCTCAGTTTGTGGTGCATCAAGCTGATTAATGAAACCACATGCAGACATATAGATGTCTTCTTCCTACTTATTTAACCACTTATAAATAAAAGCAGAGAAAGAAATTTAAAAAGTGCTGCTTTTGCTCATATAATATTGAATACATTTCTGAACTTAAAATGCCCATTGAAACCTATCTGATGAGCCATGCTTTTGTTTTTCTTTATTTTAAGCCAGATGGATCATTTCCTTCCACTTATTCTCTGATGCGACCAGCTCCAAAGAAGTAAACTATTTTTTTTACTATTCTCTTGATTTTAATGGTAGGCACTTAATCTGAACAAGACCATGATCATGGAATGGTTTGGGTAGGAAGGGACTTTGAAGATCATCTAGTTCCAACATCCCTGCCATGGGTAGGAACACCTTTCGCTAGATCAGGTTGCTCAGGGCCCCATCCGATCTGGCCTTAAACACTGCCAGGATAGGGCATCCACGGCTTCTCTGGGCATCCTGTGGCAGTGTCTCACCACCTTCACAGTAAAGAATTTCTTCCTAATATCTCATCTAAACCTACTCTCTGTCAGTTTAAAGCCATTCCCCCTTGTTCTAGCTCTGCATGGCTTTGTTAAATGTTCTTCTCCATCTTTCTCGTTGACTCCTTTTAGAAATTGGAAAGCTGTTCTAAGATCTCCCTGGAGTTTTCCCTTTTCCAGGCTTCTCTTTCCAGTTGTTGCATAGAATATACTGAGTTGGAAGGGACCCATCAGGATCAATGAGTCCTGACTCTATACAGAACACCCCAAAACGCACACCATGTACCTGAGAGCAGTGTCCAAACACTTCTTGAACTCTGTTAGGATTGGTACTGTGACCCCTTCCCTGGGGAGACTTTTCCAGTTCCCAACCACCCTGTGGGTGAAAAACCTTTTTCTAATATCCAGCCCAAACCTCCCCTGACCCATGCCATTTCCTTGAGTCCTGTCACTGATCACAAGAGTGAGGAGATGTGTCTGCCCCTCAGCGTCTGCATACGATGCATGTTGAAGGAAGCGTTGCACTGGGTGAACTACCAGGTCTGTGTTCGATGTGGTTGCTGAGTACCACGCAAGGAATGAATCTTTGAAATTTTTCAATAGTACTGAATAACTTAAATTGAAATTCATGCCTGTCCCTTTGCAAATAATTTCAAAATTTATTTCAGGAATAAGTTTATACTAAAGAATTTAACCTTGCTGATATATCTGGGATATACTGTGGTAGTTCCAAGAGCCCTGCTCTTTGGTGTATGTGTGATATATGAGAGATGCCTTAACCGGCACTAAATATGTGAATGGCTTATTTTACAACTGATGGAATGGTCATCTTTGGCTTGAAATACCTTGTTTTAGGCCTTGAAATGCTAAAATTACATGGCAAGATACACCAGTTGCGCATGGAATTACCAACAGTACACTAGCAGGTATGGAGGCAGCGGGATTGGAAGACTAGCTGGGAACTATGGTTCCCTAGCTATGTGCTAGAGTGCCTTGGCTTATCAAGAAATGAAGGTAGGCATGGATTTTGGGATTTAAACAATCTTCTTGAAATTTTCTTTGAAACAGTTTTGTGATGACTTATATAGTTAGCAAGCAAAAGGGTTTTTTTTGCCCTTCAGTGTTTTGTTGAACAAAATAAAACAATGTAAAATATTTCACAAATGAAGTTAAAAAAAAAAAAAAGTGTAGGCAAAATGCTTTTTAAATTGACTTTTAGACCAGTCAAAAAAGTTTTCAGTTTGTTGTCTGAATAGAACAAAGGTTACAGCTAAAGTGATGGGATGCAGGGATATTTCACTTGTTTTTATGGAAGCATTAATAAGATGATTAAAAAAAATAAATAGGCAAGAGCTAGGGCAGCCGGCGAATTAAAACTCTGATTTGTGCTAGGACTTAGACTCTTATGCCCAAGCAGCAGCCATGCAGGCCACCAAACAGAACACAGCCCCTACCAATGTGAGTGATTACCTGAAACCACAAATTTTTCTGAAAAGGAAAATAAACAAAGGAGAAAAAACCTTTCTTTTTCTTAATGTAAATCTCTTCTGCTGCTTGGAACTAATGCTTTTTATTGCTACTGTTGTTTAAATATTAGCTTTTGTAGTTCACTTGCCAGAAGCAGCATTCACTGTATTTCATTCAAAATAGCTGAAGTTCACCTCTGTAGTTTGTATATCAAAAGGGTGCTCTTCTGGCAGCTGTGAGGATGTCACTGTGCATGGCATGCAAAGGTGCAGCAACTGGCCATATTGATTGTGCTGGGACTCTGTGCATGGTGTCTGTATATGGTTGCCTGTGCATACATGTGCATATGTTCATGTTTATAAACGTAGCATTTTCAGAGTGACCTTTCAGTGAGGTTAATTCTTATGCATAGGTCCCCTGAAGCTGAGTGACAGGAATACATTTGAAGGAAGACAACTTCCATGCCTGTTGGTCTTCTGCTGATTGTCATGCTTTTGATTCATTTAGAAGCAGCAGGCAACTTTAAGACCAGGAAGAGGACTTGAACAGACTCTGCAGTGTTTGTGGGATCGCACTGCGTGTGCGGATTGACTTCCCAGCTCACTGTGCTTCTCATTAGGGAAGAGGATAAGAAAGTCTAAATCTATTTACAGTGTGAAAGTAGAAGTTTAAATCCAGAGGAACTGCAGTGTTATTTATTTTTTAAAATAAACTATCTTTGTAGCTGATTTCAAGGAAAGGTATTCCTTTTCCTTTCCTTAAGAAATGTCTGCAAGAAAGTATCTTGTTACACTTTCTTCACCACTAATTTTTTGGGTAATTTTCTCTCCACAATACATAAGCCTCTTCCAGCTCTGTTTTCTTCTGAAACTGAAGCTCCTGTTCACTCCTGCAAGATCAAGATTTCCTTGTGGTCCATGAGAGTTATGGCAAGAATTCTCAATGGTTCACCTGTCATGTTGTGGTCACCAGAAGAGATATGGGTGGGAAATGCTGTGGTGTTTCTCTCTCTCTCTTTGGAATAGTAAGAGCTGTGTGAAGCAAGTGCATTGACCAAGGACTATTTAAGTCCTTGACTCAAGGCAGAGTGGGGTCCCTGGGGGACCGGGGTCCCTCGTGAGAGGCCGCAGCTCGTGGTGTTTCTCGCTGCTATGCCATGATGCTTCAACAAACCGCAGCACTGGCAGACCCTGGTTTCTCTTGCTGTTGTGACTCATGTTGGATCCTTTAGAGTCCAAGGGTGGACCAGGAAGCTTTTTCTGCTTTGGGACTGTAAGCAGGTTTTCCTTACTTCAGACCAGGTGCTCATTTTCCTGACGACTTTCATGAGCTTGGTGTTGTCAAGGTCTCTGACCTTCTGCCAGCAGTGATCAAAGTCAGGCAGATGCTCAAAAATTGCTGGGAGATACATGGATGGACACACACATGCACGTACTCCGCATGGTTGCATTAGCCTTGTCTTAAGAAACAGATGAAAGCTATATAATTTAATGGTTGGACACGAGTTCTGTGAGTGGTAATGAGAACAATGCTGCCTCTGCCACACCACACAAAGAGCTGGCTTCTGAGGGCCTCTTTGAAGTGCTGGGGACAAGCACAGCATTGCAGTGCTGAGACGTCTGCAGCGTGAACAAACACGAGTTTAGGCATTGCTTAAGTGACGCTGACATTTGTCTGTACCTGCTTTCTATACAAACATCTGGCTGGAATAAGCTCTGTGGGAGGGAGGCTACCTGTGGTCCTCGAGCTGATGGAGGCAGAGGCCGAGACACATCCATAGCCATAATGACAAGCTGTGGCCCCACATGTGTGTTTTATATGCCTGCTTAGGGTTTCCCTTTCCATTTCTCAGCCATTGCACAGATTTCCCCAGCGCCAGTTTCCACAGCCTGCAGTAGCTGACGCAAGAGCTCTGAAAAGTTGCAAGAACCGGTGACTGAAAATGCAGTTTTCAGCTGTCAAGCAGAGCAGCTGATGCAGCAGGCTGGGCCACACAAGCGGGCAGGTTTCACTCTGCCTGAGTGTTCTCCTACGGATCCTATTCTGGGAACGAGAAAGCTGTGTCCCATGATAAAAGTAACACTGTTGTCTACTTTTTCAAAGTGAAGCCAGTGTGAAAATGTTGGTGAAGTCAAAAAGTTTTTCAGGAAGAAGAAAGGAGATTTCTGATTCTCTTTCAAATAGTCTGTCTTAAGCCATAGGTATCACCAGAGGGGCACATACATTGACTATCTGGCTTCTCTCCAGAACTTACAGCGAAACTGAAGTTAAGAAGGGTCAGGTACAAAAGCTAATTTTACTTTAGACAGGGTGAAGAAGATCTAGTGTTCAAATTAGATTTTTTTTATATTTCTAGCAAATGTGCACTGTTTTTTTGCTGTAATATGACAGAGAAATGATCTTTTTGGGCATAGCAGCACACAGAATACTGTGTGTGCATGCATCTTGAGCTCTGGGAACACTTTTTGATCTCTAATTACAGACCATTGGCTGAATAATGTAAGAAGTCTATATTATACAGATATATAAAGCCTTATTGGTACATGCAAGAGGAGAGAGTTTAAACTGTGGGGTATTTTTCCTCTGGCTTTCACTTGCTTAATCATATAAGTCCCACAGTTCTCTTAAGTAACTAACTATAATAATGTCTGTATAGCAGTGGTTTTGTTACTGCTTAGAGGTGTTTCACAGAAGCCACGTACCCCTCCAATTTGATGGGTTCTCAAAGAGATGGCCCAGCTCAAAGAGATGTGCTTTGATCTCTGTGTTTCTGGATTTCCACCTTGAGTGTGTGCCTGTATTTTGGCTGCCCAGAGTTCCATCCTGCCGTGGGTCCTGGCTGCAGCTGGGCATCTCCCTGCAACAGGGGACTGGGAAATGCCTCTCGATCCCATCAGCCCTGCAGCATAATTTTATAGATGGCTCCATCCCTAGTTTTGTTTCTAGAGCTTCAGCATCGTTCTTATACCCGTGAAATTCATGCTCATCGCAATGGGAAGGATTTTGACCATTACACCTGGACCTTTCAGCAAATATCACTTTTATTTGACGTTATCATCATTGTGCCATTTGCAGCTCTTTGTGCAGCAGTGAGCTAAGAGACTGCAGTAGGGTTCTCGAAGCCTCAGATCTAGTTAAAGTAATAATGGCTATTGCAGATTTACTTTGCTCTTGAGCCAAGAAGGGATCAGTGCTGGGAGCCAAATCGGAAAGCTCGTCACAACCACATGAGATGGAAAAGCAGTCTCTGAGACATATTGATAGCTGCAGATGACAGAAATGATATTTATTGCCATGGACAGTAAAATTTATATATATTAAAAAAATGCAAACTTTGGAGAACGATGGGAAGCACTGACAGGAAACGCCTTAGAACAAATTTCTGCAAGAAGAAGTGGCCGGAGGAAGCAGCTTCAATGAAAATGGTTTATTTGTTCTGATCTGGGGGCCAAATGATAGAGTACAACAAAAGTCAACTTCTGAAATATCATTTCCCTTCCCCCAGCAGAAGTCACCTCAACTTTGGTATACAACATAAGTGTTCTTCCCTGCATAGCTTTGTGATTAGATGTATTGATGTATTTTCAAGAAGAGAACTATTTAACTAAAAGCTTTGCTCCAGTTAAAGCATGATGGACTGTCCAAAAATGTCTGGGTAAATATTGCCCTCTTCCCTTGAGCAAGTAAAATATGCAAATTGCCAGCCATGTTCTCTCCAACATGAATTTCAGAATTTAAGATGCCTAGCCAGGTATTAAGTGACATTCTAGTATTATACAATAAAAGATTTAAATTGATGCAGGTTTTGTTTAAATTATAGCTTATCTTTGGTTTTTCCAGCCCAGTTGTCGCTTTCTGATGGTGCTGCCTAAATACTGGGAAGCAGAACTGAATTTTAAGTAAGAAAAAAGAGGTAGACTGCTTTGATAGGTGAAACAGGGTAAACTGCTATACAAAATAGATACTGTAGCTTAGAAATTTTTGGAAAACAGGAATAGAAGGGGTAGAACCTCCTTCATAAGTCCAGAGTTATGCAATTCTACATAAAAAGAACATATCATGTTCAAAAGAATATGATATGTTCATTCTCTACATAGGTGCATTCACTTTATCTTTGGTCTGTCAGGGAGAGGTGAGGAAGGGTTTGCTTCAGGTTTTTTGTTCCTTTGGTATAGCAGGTAGAGAAGCTGCAAAGAGAAGAGTTTTGACCAACTAAACTTGTGTCGAGCTAGAAATTCTCTTGAAAACTGCTTTATATAGAAAACTTGCTTTTGAAACTGTACCTTAGCCAAATTACTTTCTGCAGAAATCTTTTGACTTATCAAATGAGGAGGAAAAATTAAAGAAAGTGCAGTATTTTCAACAGGAGTCAAAAAGTTTAAAATATTATGGGAGTGGGCATGAGTGTATTACCTGACAGACTGTAGATGAGCATCTTGAGGAAGGTGGGGGGAGCAGTGAGTGGCTCAGGGAGCAGAGTGCAATGTTTTGGGTCCCCAGCCAGGCGCTGACAGGATGAGAGTAGCCAAACTTTGCCAGCAGCCGGGGTGACCATGAGTCAGTGCAGCACACGAGACAAGGAAAGGATTTACTAGATGTCATATTTAAAAATACATACATACATATATATTTAAAATGTAGGGGAATTATTTGAAATACTGAGATGAACAGAAAAGGGGGTGTAAAGACCAGAGTCATAGAATCATTTATGTTGGAAAAGACCAAGGACTTGCAATAGAAAAAAACTGATGAAAGAGTAGTTAGGGGAGGAGAAAAATAAAAGGAAAAAAAAAAAAAGCATTTCTTGTCTTATTTTGCAAACTTCACTGTGGTAGGTAGATGCTCTAATCACCAAACTGTCAGCTGCTTGTGCAAACTTGCAGGCTGTGACCCCAGCCCAGCTGAAGGGAACAGCAGAGCTCCTGTTGACTGGGGCAGGGCCAGACGCTGCTCCAAAGCCGTGTTTTTTTCTGTCGTTAGTCACAGCAAATCCCAGGGGCTCCACCACCAACTGCTTGGGTTTGGATGTGGCTCCCTCCCAGCTTTGGAGAGGCGGGGTGGTGCGTGGTGTCTGGCTGTGCTGGCAGGCCGTGCAGGAGAAGGGAAGAGGTGGCACAGCTCTGTACCTGCGAGTTTTGGAGGCACAGAAAGCTCTATATGTCATGGTCGTTTAGGCTGCCGTGCACTTAGCACTGGAAGTTTTATAGAGAGACAAAATATACAATTCAATTACAACTGCTGCAATGCAATCCAAGTTGATCTAGTTTCTCCCACATGAGCTGACCACAATTTTAAGCTTGGCATAGCCTGAAAGCTTGAGGAATGTATTTCCAGTAATTGCCAGGCCACTTCATTGTTTCTGTGTATACATAAACACTAGGCTGTGATCATAGTGGTCATGCTTGAGCTGCTATCTGAAATTCACTTGTGCTATAGGGATTGACTAATCTGGTTCACACTGACAGCAGTTTCCATTTACTGTATTAGCTCTCTTTGACTGTTAGCGCCGTGCGACTCCAGCTAGACTCGGAAAACAAAAACTGTTAAGAACTACTAGGCACACGAGTCACGCAGCAGAAAACCCATGTGTCATCGCAGGGCCCGCGATTGTCAGCTCAGGAAATCAGGCTGGGTTGCAGAAGATCCATTTATAAGATGCCAAGAGCACCAAGCACCTAGTGAGGAACAACAGGCAGTCATTTAGTTTTAAAATGTATGACAGAGGAATAGCAAAGAGTTGGTCTTCTGCAGCCTCAAGACATGCTCTTACTTGGCCCACATCAGCTTCTCCATTGCTTTCTGTTTCTCTGAGTACTGTGTGTAAGAATATTAATCCCTAAAATCTGCATCCTTTTGTTCCCAGCCAAGGTCCCCTGTGAAGTCGGTAGGTTAGGGTTTTTTTGTTTGAGCTTCAGTCTATGCAGCTGTTACAACTTCTTTAGTGCTGGGCAAAATAAAGCTCCCAGTTAAAACCGAGTGCACTTCTTTATTCCTTCCTAGCAAATCTATTTCTTTTAAGTTTTTCTCAGGATATTGATTGCTGGTAATTTAATGTGTCTCAACCGTGAAAAGCTGTTATGACAGTTTCACATGCTATTGCAGTCTTTTATTTCCTCATTCACAGACAAAAAAGGAAGATTTTCCTCACTGGACTGTGATATATAATTCATCTAACATTACTCCACTCAGTAGCCAGATGCTGCAAATTTCAGCAGTTGGACCATTATTTTAAAAGAGCCCAGTCTGTAATTATTTGACCTGTTCTTTGTTACATTTCCATAAAACAATTAGCCCAATTAAATGAATCTTTAGGTAGGAGAGCCAAAATTTATGGAAGGATGTGATTATTTACTTTGAAATTCTGCACGAATAATTTAGCTTTTGCTTAGGGGAGAAGTGGAAAAATGCTTGAGACCTTCAGCATCCCCGCCAGTTGCATCACAGGGGCCGAGGTCTCTATATAACACAGACAGAAATAAAGTGACCCTATTTCTACCTTTCTGCACACCCCTGGTGCCATTCCAGTCCCTGACAGCCTTCCCTTTGCTAAGAAAAGCAAAACTTATCAGCCCTCTTCCTGCTGCTGCTTCTCCATTTCGGGTTGAGCTCTCCCTGCTGGGGAAGGTGGTTTTTCCAAGGTCTCCACGCTGCTGTGCAGAGTGAAATGGAGACCACTGCAGGTCCATGGGCAGTACCCACTGCTTTTCCTTGGCTCCCATCACAAAATAACAGGCTCTTTCTGCTGCCAGCCAGAGTGACTCAAGGAGTAGAAATACCTGATGTGGAGATTAAAACTGAAGTGCTCTACATAAGTACGTGAAGGAAGTCATACAAGGAAAATAAGATCATATTTGTATTTGCTTTTCCTTGAGAAGCCTGTGCTGCATTATGTACGCTGTTGAAATAGTGTGCCTGACCTCAGAAATGTTACAATTAACAGCTACTCATACACCCTTTGCTCAGTGCTGGCAGGGGGAGTTTTCCTCATCTTTATTAGCAGCATCCCCAGCCTGCCTCCCAGACAGTCCTGGCTTCCTGCCCTCCCCAGCATTGACTCGCCTCTCCTGAGGTCTGTCCAGCAGTGGCTCAAGGCTTTGCCCCTGCCGGTGCTTGACTGCTCTCCTGGTTTGAATAAGAGGAACAAATTGAGGTGACAAGCTGCGGGTTGATCGATATGAAAAGTTCCCAAATTATTTGTTGCTCTGGTTTATTAGCGGCAAACTTAATTTGCCTCTCCTGTAGATCAGGGGAACTGGATACAGTGATGTAGCAGTAGATAACTCTTGTCTGTCTCCAGAATAGGTGTTTGTGAGGTAGTCTCTCATGCAGATGTCACTTCACACCGTAAAATTCTCCACATTGCTTTCCTTCAGCTGGATTTCGGCTCAAGCACTGCAGGGAAAAGTCATAGATTAAGATGTGTCACCCAAAGCAAAGAGTGATTTATTCTCTAGTTAGTCGATATTGATGTGAAATTATCAAGTCCATTGTTAGTGAAAGCTGAAACCTGGCACGATTTTAGTCCAGCTAAATTCAAATATATGGTTCCACAGAAACATGACAAAGTACTGCAGTGATAGTTACAGACATACGGAATGAAGGAGAATTTATGGGTGCGGGGCTTTTTTTCAACGGCAAACAAGGGCCAGTTTGAAAGAAAGGGGAGGAGGGAAGACTTTAAAAAATAAAGAAGTGATCCAACATTCCATATGCAGAGAAAACAATTTCCATGCCTCTTATCAAAAATGTGTTAAATCAGCTAACATTGATATAACTTCAAGCAATTAGGAGCATGCTAATAATGATATGAGTCTTCAGCTGTAAATAATTACGCTGCCTCAAGGCTATGCTTTAATTTTTGGCTTGCTGTATCTATAAACAATAATCAAACTGCAAAGCTAGTTGTATTGTTTTTGTTCACAATTTGTGAAATGATTTCTGTACCCTACAGTGATGCTGATGGCTATTTTGACCTTCAGGAACTCCGGCCTGTGAGGCTAAGAGCTAATGTGTACTTCCATCGATCTGAGTTACAGGCACACAGCAGGTTCCTGTGCCTGTTCTTCACAAGTACAAAAGCTGCTATCGTCAATCAGTGTGTGTTGTGAAAAGGGGGCTTGCTGCTGAGACTCAATAAATAGGGACATTAGGAGGAAATGTTATAATTGCTGCTACCCACATCTTGTTAATGAGTAATGTACAGTTAGACTCCATGCAATTGCAGCTAAACTGTTTATACAATTTATTCTTATGTTGCAACTAACATTTAACATAATGAAGTATCATAATTGCAGCCATTAAAGTCAAGATTAAGATTTGTTTAATTAGAATTAAGAAAATGCAGAATAGACTTTGAAAATGTGGGGTTTACTGGGTAGAATGTGCAGCACGTAGGGAAATTCAGAGAATGGGTATTAAAGAGCTTTGTTTGTAGAAAAACCGTGCTGATGGGTCACAATTCTCCCGTCACTTACCCCACTTTTGGAGCAGCTCTGCTGAAAAATAAGCAACACGCTGATGCAGGTGTAAAAATTGGAAACACAGACCAGCTTTGACTTCTGACTCTGATTCTTAAATCCTCTGATCAAATATAAAATGATGTTCGTTTAGAAGGCAATGTGTATTCCTACTATTGGAAGGCTTCCTATTTCAGTGTTAAATCACACCATCCAAATGCAGACCCTCTGTTTTCTCCCTGATGGGAATCTGAAACAACTTTGCGTTAATGGGGAATTAGGAAGGGAATGACTCCTTAGACATGATAGAGAATGGTCATGTGTATATTTTGTTTTAGGAATAAAGTAAATGATTGCTCTCAGCTCTCTTAAAACTCTCTACCAATAGAAAGTCAGATTCAAGCAAGCGCTAGCATGGGGAAAAAATGAGACTAGATCCATAAAGTGGCAACTGTGCAAGATACTTGAAAATTATAATCATCATTTGGGAGTGTAACAACATTCATGGATGGCAGAAATATCTTAAGGCTTACAAACAGAATAAAATCCCATGTTTGACTTCCAATGGAGCAGAATAGACAACACACTGGAAAAGCCATGTTGTTTTTGCCACAGCTCGATTAGCTGGGAAGCCCCATTGGGTGGGACAGCTCGCCCAGGGTTATGTCCACAGGAAACACCAACACCACCATCAATAACCCCACTTCTGTGTAGAGAAATGTTTTCCCATATAGCAATGCAAATAATGTTATAGTTTTGGTTTGACTGAGAAGTGAATATCGATAGAAGAACCTGCGGTTAAAAAAAAAAAAAAAAAAGAGAATTGCAAAATTTTTGTTTTACTTTCACATGATTATTTGGATTTTTTCTTTTCTTCTAAAAGTAAGGGGCAGGATCTGACTAGATTTGGTGTGGACTGGTTAACTTGGCATTGTAAGGGTTAATTGTTTTGTTTTGGGATGCTGTGAATTCTCTTGTGAACAGAGTGCTTTACAGATCATAATTTGCCAATTTAGGATGCTCAGGAAAAACATGGGTATTTTTATTCTTTTCATTAGTTCCAGAAGATTTTAAGAAAATACGTGTTACATTCAGGTTGCATTTTCAGCTTACTGAGTAAATGTATCACTGTAAAGGTTTTGATAATGGCATATTAAGGAACTCACTGATCATAAATGCTGTAGTCAAACGTGATAATTTATGCAGAGAATAATTATAGATGACAAAGAGAAACAAAGGCCAATTAGGACGATTACTGCTGTAGTGTCAAATCAAATGAAGTTTTTATCATTCTTGCTTTCTCTAAAATAAATCACAACATAAACCTGTTGGTCAGCACTTTGAAAAAAATGAACTGAACAACTCTGAATATCATTATGATGCTGAAGGTTACGGACAAAGTCAGTGCTGGTTTTCTGAGGTTTAGAAGCCCATGGATTCCCTTTAGAATGATCTCTATAAATATGGAATAAAATTGACATTGATTTCCTTTTTTGTGGTGGGGGGGAACCCTTGTACTGTAAGATAAGAGATATATTCAAGTGGGTTTGATTAAACTTGCAAGACACGGTGAGTTGTGCAGTTCTTATGTTTTTGGCTTTCTTTCAATATATACAAACTAGGAGCTCTGTGGCAGCATTGTTAAAGGCCGTTTGTTTAAAAGAAGATGAAACATTGCTGGCTGAAACATGGTGATCCTGTTCTCATACATGAGGCATGCACAGGTAACACGGATTCTCCCAGAGTCATCACTTGTTACCTGAATGATTTTGTTTTGAAAGCTAAGGACCATTGATGGTTCTGTTGTCTGAACTTTTGGAGATGTGCTGCAATATCTCCATGGTTCTTTAAAGACCCTTTTCTCCTCACAATTTATTTCCAATTATCCTTCCTGTCTGGAAGGTCCAATTCTGAACCGGCTTGGAAAACCACCCACCTTTTCTTCGTTGTCTGTTAGTTAACTTGACCTTCCTTTTCTACCCCAAATCATGGCCTGGGGTACCAGAGGTGCTCTTCTCTCCTAACCTCCTCAAGGCTGTCATGCAAATAGCCAGTAGGAAGCCTAAAGCTTGGGGTTACCTGGAAGGGCACTGGAAAGAGCTGTCTGAATTACCCACTGGGGCCTTGGTAATCACAGTGCATGACTAACCCAGAGAAAAATGCCTTTTCTGAGTGCCTGTAAGTATGGAGCGCTGAGATGCTGTGCCAAACCCCTCTTGAAAGCTTTAAAGGCTGGTAAGGTGCACTGTAATGTAGGTCTTCTCATCAGTGTCCCAGGTCCCTGCAATAGCAGAAGATTTTCAAACGTAGGTTACCCTGGTGGTTACAGGCAGGGACAAAAATTACTCCCCCAGTCATTGCTAAATGGATCTATGGGAATTTCTTGCCTGACTCTAAACTTGGCTATGAGCTTAGTCCTGTGTGAGAAGAACGTACCAGGCAGATTTTCAATTGCACTAGGATCGCCAGTCCACTGTGTCTCTACCCGTGAAATCTCTTTTCTTCTTCCTCCTTAAAAATCAAGCTAGGCATGAAATAGAGGACAGGAATAAAAACTGCCTTTGCCCTCTCATTTGTTTATAGCTGACAACTGATAATTTTACTCTAGAGTGCTCCAGATCTCTTATTTAAAAAAAAATGATATATTGCTCTGGAGCTTAAGGCAGATATAGTAGAGGTGAAGTAGACACATTGAGTGGTATTTTTCATAAATCAGAATGCATTCAGCATCTTCCTTTCTGCTGTTTGGAGAAGACCCTTTCCTGCGTAGCACAGATTCACTGTGTTTTACTTAGCAGAGGCCTTACTGGGATTTCCTTTACTTCCTAGTCCCACTGGGTGTATTTTTGTGGGGTTAAAAATATGACAACAATAAGCTCGATGCAAATTGTATCTCCATTAAAGCTATTGTGCCAGAGTAGGTAGCACAAAGGGTTTCTAGCTGAGTGCTACCCCACTGAGCCGTGTTGTTGCAGCTTTCTTTGTCCGTGGCGCCTGGGATGCCGGTGTCCTCAGCTGACTCCAGCTGAAATGGGCAAAACAGCTCTTGGCAAGTCTTCATGTCCCACTGCAGGGCTGTGCCCGCAGCCAGAAAGGGGATGCTCAAAAATGAACTAACCCACCCTGCCCCCTCCTCGGCCAGACCTCTGTTGGCACCCCATGAAATTAGGGTGTGTGACCCCTGTCACGCCCTGTGAAATTTTTCCTGTCTTTTATATCTCATGAAAAAGGCAGCTTTCCTTTTGCTAAACTTGGCCATCTGGTAGAAGAAAATAGCCCAAAATATATTTGTCCTCTTGCAGCAGGAAGGGAAAACGAAACTGTTATAGAACATCTCTTTAGCCAGGAGTTCAATGATAATGACTGCAGAGAGGCAATTTTAGTACTTCCCAATGATTACAGGTTTATAGTTTCATAATTATTTAATGCTCGTTAGATATATCTATTTAAGCATGCTTCCTCTGATGCAAGATCTCTTGCTAAGCTAATTTGGAGTGACTCCCTGCCAAATCAATATCAATCTTCTGGCAAATATTATTAAATATTTGTTTGATACCTATTTACAAGTAGGAAAATAATTTTGCTGCCAAGGGATTGTAAATGTGTGAAAAAACACTCTGACAGCTTACTTCACTCACTGTCTACAAGCCGGCGTCTGCACGCCAAAGTTGGAAGACTAAGATGAAGAACATAATTAAGGAAACATATGAAGGCTAGCAGAGGGTTTGAGATTAATTATCTGCGCGTCAATAATCTCATCAATATCCGATTAACAAATGACACATTGCCCAATGAAACATATTGATTCATTCACACTCCACACTGTTAATAAATTGAAGCTGCTTTGCTAAATGAGAAAGCTGACAAAATAATAGCTTCCTAATACTTCTCCAGTATTGTGATAAAAATGTAAAATTAGCCCAAAGTATACTTAATTTAGCAGCACTGTCACTACACTTATGAAGCTTGTTAGCACAACAGCGGGGAAGGTCTTTTTATCACCTAATTGTTAGAATGGATACATTAATACATGGATGTATGCAAAAGTAGAAATGGAAAGGCTATCTGTTTGTTTTGGGGCAGAATTCTTAGAGAATGTGTTTTGGCAGAGGTGACACAAACCTTCTGTGTAATCTTGGAGTTTTAATGGGCATTTTTTGTTAAATATAAAGTATTAGTTTCTAAGCCTAGCGTTCAAAAATGTCACAGACATTTTTTCTTTCACTCATTTAAGTAGAAGTAGTATCAATGTTTTTCTTTGTGAAGACCAGATTAAACAAGATATTTTTGATGAGGAAAATTCTGCAATCTTGAAGAAAGCAGATCCAAAATAAAGGAGCCCTCTTTTCCCTCCTATGCATTGGGAAACCCAGGGTGCTCCTACAAAAGAAGCTCTTTGTAAAAATGTGAAAAATGTCTGCAGATAAAACGTGCTATTTACTTGTCGTACTAAACTGTCAAAAGTATTCAAAACTACAGAAAAATTCGGGAGCATAAAACATTGACAATGTGTTTTTGCTATGGGACTAATACTGACTCATTGGTTTCTTAAGGTATTTGAAAGAATACTTTAACGGGACTGCTATAGTAGCAGCTTGTATTGGATGTGTTACACTTCAACAAAGGACTTGTCAGAAGGACGGAAGAACCACTACAGCTGTCAGGGTCTGGATATGGTTTTGTTCTGCACAATAGGAAAAATCCCTTCTCATTGTTTGGTGGAAGAGGATCTTCTTGTCCATGAGCTACTTGGTAAGAGCAGTGGGGCTTGTTTTTTTCTGGTGTGTGTGTTTTGGTTTTGTTTGGTCTTTTTTCTTGAATTGCAGAATTCTTCCAACCAGGCGAGGAAAGCCTACCAGGTGACCTTCCCCTCCCTCACTTGGCCACTCACAAGATCTCTGGCTCCTTTGGTGTGAGCCCGCGTTGCTACGACAAAACAGCTGTGTCCCAGCTAGTCCTAGTTGTGCTGGTGTTTGCAGGATCCCACCAGCACTCCTTGCTGCCACCTGCCAGCCCCCTTGCTGGTGGGTGCCCCTTCCCACTGGCAGTGGGGTACATGGAAGCAGTGGCTGGTCGGTGTCAAGGGGACCCAAGGTGTGCAGGGGCAGCAGGACACAGAGCAGCAGCACTGTCCATGCACCCCACAATGTGCAAGGGAATGGCTGCTGTGACCCCAGCCTGCTGCTACAGCACCTGATCCTCCTGAGGAAGGGTGCATGATCAGAATGGGAAGAGGATGGCTCTCCTGCCTGGTTCTGGATTGCTACTTGTGGCTTGATGGCAGAGCTGCAGTGTGTGCAAACCCATGTGGACCTCTGTGGCCAGAGGCCACAACCAGGGTGGTTTTGCTGTCAAGGACCGAGTGTAGTGGGTGATTTAGAAACGTGTGCTCATCTGAAGATATGCTGAGATAATGCTTTGGACAGTAGTCAAGGTCTCTGGAAATTTTGGTATCCAGAGGATTTTGCTTTACCTACTTAGATGTATGCAACACACACACACACACACACACACACACACACACACATACACATGTGTGTATATATATACACATACAGATATATATAAAATATTGTCTCAGACTCGCTAGGAGAAGAGAGTGATTGCTTTAAACTTCCAAGTTATCTGGACCACTTTCTAGGAAATTTGGAGGGTTTGAAATCAGGAGGCCCAACCATTTGCTTTACTTTTAATGATCACAGTGCTCCTGTTAAGGCTTTTTTGAGTCATTGTTATGCATTCAAAAAACCTTAACTGTTAGACCTCACAACAAATTTTATTGCTGATTAGTGAAATTAGAAATTAGTGATTAAAAAGGCTCATTTCAGTACTGCCCTGTTGTTGAGGAGTGTTCCCCCACAGTGTGAAGTGTTATTTTCACCTGATTTTCAGTGAACTGGCTAACGTTTGGTCCATCTGTAGCTTAACTAACTGTCATTAACTTTTTAGGGCTCCATGATATGCTGAATAGCTTGGAACAACTAATGATTTTATTACCAATCTTAATATTTAGAGTTCCCTGTGGAGTCGTGTATGGTTCTTAATGAAACCATTATTTACAGGATTAAAATCTCTTGGAAAATTCCTTTCCTTCTGACTGCACCGAGATTAACACATCCTTGCAGTCCAGCTTGGGATAAGAAAGGGCTTACGCAAGGTGTAACACTTAATTCATTTAAAGAAATCAGAATTATGTCTAAAATGTCAACAGTCAGAAATGCAGTTTACCAACTCCTACTCTAGATCAATTAAAGGTAGCCTGCTACTGCCAACTGTTATTATTTGATTTGATTCTATCTTGTCTCAGGAACAGTCCTTGTAATGAGTAATTATTTGAACATGGAAGTACATGGGTACTTCTTCCAAATCAGTGGCATTGGTCCTAGCATTTATAATAGCAAGTCATGAAGGATTCCCTTGTAACCAGTCTTGTGAGAGTGTTAGGTGGTGCTATTAAGGTCTTTATCAGAAATGCATACATTAATAGAAGTTTACTAATAGAAGTTTACAAAAAAGAATATCCTATTGGGTTTCTGGCTACGTTTACAGCCTGTGGCAGTCACTGGGTAAGAATTTCATTTTGTGAAAATTCAGTTTCGTATCAGGAGATTTTTGATACCAGTTGGTCTGTTGCTAACTAAACTTACATCATGTTTCTCATACACCCACTGTTTTAGAAATTCACCTGGAAATACCCTATTTTCACAGGTATCCTTAATTTCTGGAAGCACTCACATATGAAAAATTAGTGAGCTGAGGTTTGTCTTGACACCTTCGGGCTGAAGGAGCATTTGGAGAAGTCTCTTCTGTTGTGCAGCTCCTTGGCATGTGATGTGTTAATCTATGTGACTCTCTTACCACACCTAAAAGGAGTCAGTGGTGACCTTCTGCAGCTTCCACTGAAAGCAATATAAAGTTTCAGATCCTTCTGCTGTGATCTGAATGCTGTGATCTGCGGATGCTTTGCATGCTTCGTCCTCATATAAATCACATTAATATCTCTTTCCATCATGTAGATGAGGAGTACCCAGGAACAGTAACTTCTCTGAGGGGCACATGTCCACCAGATATCAGGAATGGACTCCGGAGCAGTTCAGTCAATAGTGTAGCTCCTGACAATAGTGGCAATATTTCAAAAGCAGTTAATAAGGGTGAGGATACACGTCTGCCTCCAGGGAATGATCCTCAGAAACCAGCAGGAGGAAAACCTAATTGGAAGTGTCAAAAAAGGAGGGAAAAAAAATTAAAAATAAAAAATCCATTGCTATTAGACCTACAGCATGCTAAAACCTGAAGGAAAACGAAGTGAAGCTTGTGAACTTTAGCTGGCGACTGGAGCTTTCTGTCACTTACCTGACAGTCTCTCAATGAAGCTTTGTCTTGTTACCAAAATGGGGATCTAGCGGGTGTTTTCTTGTGCAATTCCTCTATCTTTTTCTTACCTGCTCTAGTTACAGTGCATTTGAATACCTTTATAGTCTTTCTTGAACACCGCCATGGTTATCTTAAATTTCCTGATTTAGGTAGCCAACTTGGAGAAGTGTGCTCTCTCCCCTCCTTTGATCTGAACTTGTACAGACCATCCAACTCCTCCTACTGATTTCATCTTCACTTTGAAAAGGGCTAAAGTGAATATTCAAGAAAATTAAATTAGCCCTACAGTCAGCACTGCTCCTTGGTTTCTCATCATGCAAAAGTGCTAATAGCGTCTGACATCACCAAAATTTTTCCTCAATGTATTTTTCTAATCTTAAGGACTCCCTGAGCAGGTGGTAATATGTGTGTGTTCAAAGGCTCTGCTGGGCTTCTCTTCCAGGAACGATTCTGCCTGTTTTTAAGCCTGTGTAAACTTGTGTTGTTCACAATATGTTGTGACACGAGTACTTAACCACGCCTTGTGCAGGAAGTACTCCTCTTTATTTCTGACCTACTACCTGATGATTTCATTGGGTGGCCGGTAGTTCTTGCACTACAACAAGCAGCGAGCAATGCTGCTTTTTTCCAGACCTCCTGCTGTTTTATAGATCTGTCAGATGCCCCCTCAGATCTGTTTTGCAGTCAAAGAATTCCAGACTATCTAATTGTTTCTTAGACACAAACTATTCAATATCTTTGATCTTCTTGCTTTCCTTCTTATGTGCTTTTTCGAGTTTCATTGTACCTGTATCTGTGCTCGTGCTTGCTATTCTAGCTGTGCATTAGAGGTTGATTTGGCACTGCAGAACGAGACAGTGGCTATTGTCTCTGTAGTAATTGGCAATGGGTTTTCAGACTGCCTAACCACAACCTCTGCTGTACAGTCTGTGGCACAATGTTTCACCTGTGCTCTGTCCAGACTTTAGTTCTGTAATTCATCTAGACAAAGAGTCCTTTACATTGCTACTACAGTTATAACTGTAGTTTGTAGTTTGGTGTTTCTTATCATCTTACTCTTTCACCTGGATCTGTTGTTTTTGCTTGGCATTGGAATGTCCTGGTGCATTCTGTTTTATGCTTTGAAACCTTAGTTCATTAGTTCAGACCGTTAGTCTGGCAGTAATTGGTAATTTGGATAAAAGACAAATAAAAAAAGAGTTCCTAAGCTGCTGTTTCTTTGGGAAAAGATTTTTAGAAAAGTGAGATAACAAATGATTATTTTGTCCTTTCCTATGTTGTTGTAGGGGACATCAGGATGCTGGATGTGTGACACTTCTACTTCCTCCTTTTAAGTGCCCCTTTCAGGCATTTCCAGAATTCTGGGCACAGACAGCTCCCAGGCTCCTTAGTGTTAATAGCTACAGCCTCATCTGTGCTGTCTACGCAGGTACAGGCTTCCTTTGGGTCTGTTAAAGCCCCAGCTTTTAGGCTTCGTGCCTTGGTCTCACTAATCCCAGCTGCACAGAGCTCATCCTCTCAGCCTGCCTCTCACCTTAAACACCTGTCAGTTCTCAAGTCAGCGAGGAGGAGAAGATGCCGTGTATGCCACATTCCAGCCTGAATGACAGATGGGAAGAGGATGCGTGATGATGCTCTGTCCCAACAGTTTTCTCTAGGGATAGATTTTTTACTACATCTCTGAAATTCCCTGTGCTGTACGACCAAGTGTGGGGATACCCTTTGCCTTCCATCAGGGAGCAGCACGAAGGTGGTGGTGTGTTGTGTGGGGTTCAAAGTTGAGGAAGAAAGGCTGAACATGCTGTGATGGTAGCAGCAAATCCTGTGCCTTGTTTAGTGAGGGGGTGGGGTTCCTTTTCTTTTAATTTTTTGGTAGACGGAGACCAGGCTGAAGTAATCATAGAGTGACAGAATGGTTTGGATTCGAAGGGACCTCAACGATCATCGAGTTTCAGCCCCCTGCGATGGACAGGGACACCGTCCGCTAGACGAGGTAATTGAAAGCCTCATCCAACCTGGCCTTAAACACTTGCAGGAGTAGGGCATCCACATCTTCTCTGGGCAGCCTGCTCCAGTGTCTCACCGCGCTCACAGTATAGAATTTCTTCCTAATATCTAACCTAAATATACCTTTTCATAGCATGAGAAGTGACTGACGTTAAAAGCCATTGTTTTGTTCACTGATGCTGGGCAGTAAGAGATGGGGATGGATGGATGAGCCAGTTCTATGGACAGAGCTCCAGGTGCTGAGGGGTCTTTGCTGCACCTCAGGTATTGCTCTTGTCTCTGTTCTCCATCTGCAATACAGGGTCTGCAAACTTTCACAGGCACCCTTGTACTCTCCTTCTTTTATCTCACTTATAAATGTTTTGGGAAATGAATGTCTCTTCCAGAACATTGTGCACAAAAGTTCCTGGCATAGGCACTAATACACGTGGTGTCTCTGGGCAAACTTCTTAGATACATGCACTGTATCACTCGAATTGACCTACAGCCTATAGGGTAAGCAGCAGAAATTCAGGGTTTCCTTCATGTAAACTCTGGCTTTTGTGCTATACAGCCTTTCATTGGCTGGTGGAAACTCACTGAAATGGTAATTCTTAGAATTAGACACTCAAAACAAAAGGCTCTTTTCTAAATAACCAAATCCAGCAATCACAAAGAATGTAGCTTTTGTAAAAAGTCTTGTTTCCTTGAATCACATTTTCCTGCTAGCGCTTAGCCCTTTATTGATGACAGATAGAAAAGGCTGTTGCTTGTGTTAGTTGTAAACTTCCCTTTGTCAGAGCCCTTTCCACCATCTGTCATTGCATAACTGTATGTTCCCAGGTTTGTAGCTCTAATGTGTTTTTGCTGTTTTGTGTACAGTACGTTACAAGTTATAAAAGCTTGAGTAAATAATTCATGTAAAAACCTTTGTAAATATTGTCAAACTGCGGAATAAATGATTTAGTAAGAGGTCTCTTGGCTCAGCCTAGCAGCTTTATTACTGCAACTTGTTTTGTAAACAACCTCCTCCCCCCACCCTGTGTTTTTTCCATCAAGTGTCTTTGTGTAAATTCTATTGCTAAGCGCTACTTAGATGCATTTCAATCACCATAAATAATGCAATGTCAGTGCTTTAACCACCTGGAGACTCCATTCAGAAGTCAACCAAAGGTGTAGTTTGCGTGAGACCCTTAAGGGTACATATTTTCAATGCACGTAGAGCAGTGTACTTCCCACCGTTTTCATAGCTGATTGCATTTGCTGGAGATGGCTCCATCTCGGCTGGAAGGTGGTTTTCTGGTAGACCTCGGGTTTCCAGAGCGCTGGAACCTGTGCTTCATTTCATGTCCTGTGAATATTCTGCAAATTGTGTTGTGCAAAATAGATCAGGACCTAGGGTTATGAGAGGTAGTCCCGAAAAACATCAGGTTTTTTTCTAGCTTTTTAATAAAATATTGTCTGAATGGTCAGAGGGAATGTAATCAGAAACATTTGTTGTAAATGAATCATATGACTTTACTTTGATGTATTCATGAGCCCCTTGTTAGCCTTCTGAAAACACAACTGAAAATGAAATGTTTCTTCAATAATATTGGAATGGGAAAATGTGTTACGTCTGAGTCCTTATGGGCAGGCGTAATTGTGTGCCTACATGTGCTTGTTCTGAGTTTATCCTGTGAAATACAAGCACGCTTGACAGATGTCAAACCCTTGGTGAACAACTGCTGGGATCATGGTACTGGAAGCTGTGGAAAGTCCATGTCATTATATTGAGTCAGAATTTGAGTTCAGGCTTGAGCCACTATGTCTCTGAGTATCCATATTGGTTACATGCTGGTTTTCATGCTGACTCCTGGAAGGAGTGTGCAATCGTATTTTCCCGACAGGAAGAGATAGGCATTGCTGGAGGGAGCACATGGCAGAGGACTGGTGTGGCTGCAGGTAGGACAAACACAGGCTGTCGTGGGTGCCCTGGCTCTGCAGGCTCAAACTGAGGAGAGCACAGCTGTTGGATGAGATGGGCATGGCCAACTCATCTTCTGCCCAAGGGAGACGAGATCTGCCCAGGCACATGGTATAACAGTTGCAGAGTAAGGTTTGCAAGCATGAGGATGGTGGGCAGCTGGAGCATGTGGGAACAGTTTGAAAGTGATCCCAGGAACTGGTGGAGTCTCGGGGGAAGCAGAGCAAAGAGATTTTGGTGGCCGCCTTTGTGAGCCACTTCCCTTGTCATGCCAACTCATCTCATCACCACTCACCCCACTTCACTTGGCTCTCAAGTTCCATGAAAATGGACTATTCACTAAAAAACCCAGAGATCACCTGTTTGTGTCTCTTGGCCATTTTTCTGTGCAGTGGTGCAATCCAGCATAAAACTCCCCAATAATTGTTCAAGCAGATAAGCTCAACAACACACGTCTTCAAACTCTCCTCTTATGGAAATGATGTTTTCGGAGTTAACTGCTTTGAAGTGACTTTGTGCCAGACTGATCTGAGCAGCTTCTGATGGGCACTTACCAATATTTCTGACTTTGAGAATGGTGGAAATCATTCATTAGCTTCATAATGTTATGTCTGATATCAAAGCTATCCAGAAGTCATAGAGGACTGCTTTGTGATTGTAGAGATGGAATTTTTAATCTGTTTTATGTAAGGAGCTGGTCATCTTTCGATGACTTTTCTGGATCCAGGCTCCAAGAAACAGAGCAACTAAGCTTTCTCTGGCTTAAGAACTAAGAGTGGACTTCAGGAAAGAAATCTCTTGGAGAACTTGGCAATAGATTTTGTATATTTCTGTATATCTGATGTAATGAAGAAACAACCTCTTCCCTCTGCTTTTTTAACCCTCATGCAAAGAGAACCGTAGTGTCCCAGTGATGAATGTAACCGAGTGCTTGAGAAAGAAGCAGCTGATAATGGCAATCTTCGATGATGTTGAGTTGATGAAAGAAGAAATAATGGTGTACCCTCTACAAGTTATTGCTGGTAGTTTCCATAAAATTTAAGTAAATGAAGTCTCAGGCTCAATTAAACAACATCTTGTCTGTCTTGTGTGCCCAGGACAATACATTGTTTGCTGTGAATAGACCACCCGAAGGCTGGTCATGTGTTTTGGTAGAAATCATAGCTTTGTCAAACAAAGCAAAAGGCGTAATTATAGCCTTTTTATATTAAAAACCCACCCTATTTTAATTATTATTGTGCATTTCCAATTAGAAGTGCATTAAACTGTTGCCATTAGAAACTTTAAAAGCATGAAAACAGCAAAAGGCCAGAAAAAAGACGAGAAACAAAAAAATGCTGGAAGTCACTCAGTCAGATATGGCCACAGAATAAAAAAAATACTCTCAAAGGTGTAAATAGTTGCAGTATGAAATACATGATGCTTAAGCATGTGCATTATTGGTGTAATGAGATCTGTATTCCTTGGATGTCTGCAGTCTAGACAGCACTGCTTTGTGACTGTAGAGATGGAATTTTTCACCTGTTTTAGGAAAGGAGTTGGCCATCTTTCGATGAGTTATGTGTGTTACCTGGGACAGGATCTTTAACATGCATTACAGCAATGCAAGTTTTAGTCATGTGTTATTGTTATTTATTTATTAGTCATATGTTATTGCTTTTCTGGATAGTACCTAACGTGTGCTTGGGCATTGCAATCTTCATCTTTAAGATGATGGACTATCTTTTTTTTTCTGTCTGATCAGTGAAAAAGGACATGAAAACTGAGAGAAATACAAAACTAATCTGTGTCTGTATTTCATTTTCCAAATATTTATCTGGACCTAATAGGACCCTTAAATTTTGAGTGGATGACTTTATCAGAGAAGAACCGTAAGTGAGCTGATTGCAGCAGAGTATCTTGCACAGTTAACATCCTCAGGGCAAGGCCTGTTTCCACAAACACCTTTATCCCCTGCCCTGCATTGGGGAGCAGGATTGCAGTGACACAGAGCAGTGACAGACACCTTCAGCTGCAAACTTACAAAGGGTCAGTGAAATATAAAGACAATCTAGAGCATCTGCAGGGAGTGCAGTATCAGCTGGTGCTGGCAGTAGACTGTGGCAGAAAGCCAAAGCTGTTTCCCCAGCACAACTTCCCCCATCTGGGTAGTCAGAAGGAAAGAGCTGGTGGGGACTGAACATCCTTTGTTGTGCCTATAGGGTGCGACAGGACAGCGGGTTACAATGGGGTTGTGTTTCAGCAACCAGGTTGTTGAACACCATGGAATATAACAAGGGCCACATATAATAGCTGGTGTTTTGTAACCCCAGTGACTCACTGTCTTTCCTAAGGAGAGAAAGTCACTGGAGCCACCTTCTGTGGCTGCCTGAAAGACACACCTTTGCAGGTTCCACCTGTTGCTCCTCACTTAGCACTCGATAAAAATCTCCACTCTTGCTCCTCTCTCCGCTAACCATGTGCCAAGAAACATCCTTCTGCCACTGGTGGTTCCGTGTGCTGGGTGGATGGACATTGCAGGAGGTTTTCATCATGCTGCTTATCAGCTGCTTCTACTTCATGATACAAATATCTTCTCACTGTCAAACCCTCTGGGAGAAATTACCTTTAATTAGTTCATTCTGTGTAGGTTATCCAGATACACTCTTTGATAGCAGTGCTATCACATTTATTTCACAAGTAGCAGTAATTATTATCAAAGAGAAAAATAAAAAAGGGTTTTAGACCCCTTATTTAGACCCAGTTTCCCACTCTTTTAGACATAGGATAGTGGCTTAACACTGTTTTCTTTACTACGTTGTTTGTCCGACTGAGTTCCGGAGAAGAGCATCGTGTCCCATGGAGGAGCTGGAGAGGTTTCTATTGCTGACAGATTTGCTCTGGCACCTGATGTGCGTGCCAGCAGCCATCTCATCAGGGGGACGTGGACGTCACTGTCACCATAGAGACAGCAAGGAGGATTCGGTTTCAAAAGGTGAAGAGAAGCTGAGAAGTAGAAAGGTAAGGCTGGGTCTGTGTCTCAACTCATGAAGGATTTTAAGGTGATGCTGTATTTAAAAGGATGCCACAGTAGAGGAGCGCTCTGCCAAATATATATACACATGTGTGGAAATGTGCCTCTGAGTATTGCTTCCTATGCATATATTTACATGGGCTCTTTTGAATAGACTGGGGTGCAAAAGAACCCAATGCAGGTTTTTAAGAGCCTGCTAGTGTTTGGCTTGTGCTCCTCCCATTGCTTTTTCTTTTGCAGGTGGTATAAAAATAGACTTGAATTCTGTTTAGGTTTTGTTTTGAGAAGTCATAAAATATCCACTGCCTCAAGATTTTCTGTTTTGCACGGGAGCTGAGTGAGCTGTGGTGTGTTCTAGAGTGACGTTGTTCACTTCTACCCCTTTCAGTTGTGCTCTAGCAATGGTATGGGTGTAAAGCAGTGGTGAATGTTGACAGGCAAGGTAGGGATCTGCCATGAGTCATTGTTTAACCACATGGGGCTTCTGAAGCCTGAGTCTATACTGGCCTGGGACAGCTTGCAGATCTCTCTCTCTCTCTGCCCACTCTTGTATCAGCAGATAAAATCACCCCTCCTGAAGGCTTACCCCGTCCCTTGAAGATATAACCTCAGCGATGCATGGACTTGTTTAAAGCTTCAGTTTGTGTGCTTATAATCCCCAGCAGGGTGCTGACCCCAAAAGGATGTTTCTTGTACCTTGGAAGCAAAAGGTAATTCACAGGTATGGCTTTGAGGAGAGGGGTGGCAAGGAGGAGCGCATGCAGCAGAGCAACAGAGGAACTCTTGATAATGCCCTATAAGCATTACTACAGAAAGGGTGGTAGAAGGCTTATAGGGACTGATAAAAGACCTTGTCTGCAATGCCATGCCATTCTGGATGCCACTGGAGAGGATGGGGCTGGGTGCATGTTTCTGATCTTGGGCCAGGGATGCTCAACAGAGCCCTTGAGCTCCTCTTGTCTCTGCCCAGCCTGCCACAGCTCCAGCAGGAAATAGCCAGAGCACAGCAGGTTTTTTAACCATGACACACTTGTCTTGACAGCTGGAGGAAGTCTGGCGTGGGAGCCAAATCTCCTGGCTTTGTGTCAGCTCTGGGGTATCATTCCTGTTTTGGGAATTCCCCGCTGGGGAGGTACCACTGCTGTTTGGAGCAGAGCTCAGATCTCAGCCCCTGGGGCTGTCCACTCTGGGAGACGTTTTTGGCAAGGATAAGTATTTTTTGCTATTTCTGAGTCTCTTTGACTTTATAAATAGCTAAGTGACAAGTAAAATTTTGGTATTCACCCTATGGCTGAATTTTCCGCGGGGATGTTTGCATGTGTGCGTAATACCATTTGTATTTATTATTCCTGCTGCTGTCGTCACTCACACGTTTCCTGCAAACAGAACAAAAGGCTCCCTTTGCAGTCAGCTCATGGTCCAACTGCTGCGCAAAGACAGTGGAGGGCACAGAGAGCGCCTGGGGGGCACAAGGAATCCTTGAGATAACATTGCTTGGGCTTCTGTTGTCAGACCTCTACAAACCATGGTAATACGTGTAGGCTTCATGCTAATGAGAGGCAGCCAGGGTGTATGAGGAGAACTGAACTGTCTGTTTACATGCAGCTGGGGTTTGCATTTTTGGGGGTACCGTTGTTGGGACATGTAGGGAGCTGGCTGACTTCTGCAACAAACTGCATTTTTAACTGATTTTATCTGATGGCTGCTGCAGGATCTTGTCTACCCAGATTTTAGTCATTCGCCTCGACTTCTGTTTTAGGAACCTTCTGACCAAATTGATCGTTGGTATCGATATGAAAATCTGTGCCGGTGAACTTTCGGGTTTGACTCACTTTCTGGGATCAGCCTATGTCTCAGTTATGGTTCACTCTCATCGTTAATCATTTGATCACGCTTTTTTGAGAGAACAGAAACTGTGATTATGTTGGATTCAGAGTTCATCCAGTTCACTTCCCAGTCTCCCATGGTGGTGGTCTCCAGCTGTTTCAGTGAAAAGAAAAAGAAATCCTGCATTAGGAAGGAAGGAGATAAACTCTCTAAGCTGTAATAGAAACTTTGCTCTCTTCAACAGACGAACCATTCTCTGAGAACTTGATTACTAATTAAGATTACTGCAAAGCCAGATGTTAAGAGAGGAGTTAGATACCAGCATTATCTAGCAGATCTGATCTGAAAGGTTTTACTGATGCAGATGCCACTTCTGAGTGACAGCAAAAGCAGGAGGACCGGACGTAAAGATGGGCTTGACCTCCAGCCTAGAGCCCTGAACTTGGCCCATTCAATCAGTTGCTCCTCGACCAGGGGGGCTAACTAGCCACTCCTCTGCTCGTCCCCTGCAGTCTGCTCTTGCCACAGAATGTGTATGCTTTATCTGCTGGGGGAGAATTGGGAACATTGCCTATTCTAACAAGCACCACCTTTTTCCCCCTCTCTTGTTAGTGGTGTGGGTAATATAATTCCTCTGCTGCATGTAATACCTCTCCTGTAATGCTTCTCACTTGACAGCATGTATGAAGTGGTCAAGACCTGCATCTGGAAATTATGCAGTAACAATATATTTTTTCTTCCTGCCTACAGCAGGAATATTTATGTATACCAGATTTATGCCATGGTCTTATGAGGTGGTACAAGAAGTAAAACCACAGCAGCTATCTTGCTTGTGGTGTTATTCTGTGATATTGTCATGTCTTCATAAGGTTTTCTGAGGTTTTCTTTGGCTCAGGCTGTTAAGACTGGCTGTAGCTGTGTTTTTGCTTTGAGAATAAGGGAGTGCCTCTCTGCCATCATGCCATTGGGTTTGTTGGCATGTAGCTAATTTACCAATTTGTGTTGAAAAGGTAGGCAAAAGAAAATGTGAAACTGATGCTGGGCATGATTTCAGAATATAGAGATGTTTACTCACTGTCAGCATCTGTGGTGTTCATAGTGATTATTGCCCAAAATTAGATATTGCTTTTTCTCTACATACATCCATATGCTGGGTTAGATGCTTGGATTTTTCAATTGCCTCCGAGTTCAATCCTTCAAGTGTCACTTAAGATACTTACAAGCCTGTTTATTTTCACCTATGCTCGTTCTATAGGAGGATGAAAGAAGCAAAATAACTGTTCTGAGTGCTCAGTGTTATTGTGGGGATATACAATCCCTTTCTGCATGAATCAGTGGACTTTGGGGAGGGTTTCCAAGTGTGTCTAAATCCTGCAGTGCTGTTGGCCTTTCTCTCAGATTGGGCCTGAGCCAGCAAGGATAAATTTTCAGGCAATCCAGCCAGGATTTTTCCATGTGATAAAGGGGATGATGAGGAACTCTAAGCTCTGAACAGATGACTCAGTGCCTCTGGTGCTGAGTTAGACCTATCTCTGTACCTATTGCAGAGGCACGCAGTCCACACCCAATTTCATCCTCTGCCCACACACAAATGTGTCATCTATCTGTGCATGACTGAAGTGCTCATATCAAACATGTTTACCTGGCAAAATTGTGGGAGCTCTCCTAAAAGGTTATTTTATGCTTCTGACTTTTCAAATATTTCTCTCCTCTCTGATCATTCTGTCCCTTATTTGGATCCGTTTGGGTCCACTCGTGCACGTAGGTCTGTATGGGGGAACTGTATTTGCAGGGCCATTTGTGAGTCATGTCAATCTAAGAAAATGTAGTGGGAAGGACCCAGTGAGATAAAACAATGTATGGGATAGAAATGTATCACTTTGCTTATTTTGGGTATAAATATTGTCTCTTAATGCCAAGTATTCCATGCAAAGATTAGTTTGGATTAGTGGAATTGATAAAGGCATATGCTCTTTGTTTCCATGAATAGCAGAGGATTAAAATGTGGCTGTATCTGGCATCCATATGCCAGTCATGCTAGATTCAGTTCAATTCTGTGAAATTTAGTGCTATGAAATACATTCACCTTCACCACACTGTGTAAGAGAGGCTGTGATATCATTCAACTATTAGGAAAAAGTGACTTTCTAGGCTAAAGGAACGTGAACATGTGTATCTTATGATTTGATATGGAACTTACAAATGTATAAGAGATGCAGCCTTCCATGGCCTCGATCGGAACTTTAGTGCATGCTCGTGTGTGCCCCTGAGATTAGGAAGGCTAAGCAAGGTTCTCTGGCTTTTGTGAAAGACGGCCTCGAGCCATCTTTCAGAGCACAGGACATCCTTAGGCACAGTATAATGAAAGTTTGTCTCAAGGCGAAGGTGGAAGCTGAGGTCTGCTTCATGAGAAGGTGGTTTCCAAGCCACCTCACTAGAAGGGAAAGAGGAGATGTGATCTTCTGTCTGGGAAGAGTTGTTCTAGGTGCTGCTGACAGAACAATTGTTTTCTAATGTTAAACAGCCTAGAGCTGGAGGAAAGGGAGATTTCTTCTGTGGAAATGGGAAAAGAAGGGAATAGAAACAAAGGGAAAATCAGTTTCCCTATTCTCCTTTACCCCTCAGAGGACTATGGGATCAATGCCTTCTGAGGAAGGGATACATGGAGGCATTGTAGAAGACCGAGGTTTAGAGCATCTATCATTAAATTTCTCTTGGTTCACTTTCCTGTTTCTGCCAGTCCCAAGAATTCCCAAAGTAAACTGAAACCAGAAGATTTCAGAGTCCTACTTCTGAACCCAGTCATGGCTGAGTCACATCCTGCCTTACCTGACATTGCACAAACGACCCAGAGAAAACAGAGTGATGTGACTCCTCTGTGGTAATTTAAATGAGAAGGATGGTTGTTGGCATGTGTTTCTCAACATGCGGTACAGCAAAATTTTTTTTGCAGAACTGTCAGCAAAGGCCGTTGCAGAACAAAGGAGGTACAGGCATTAATCTGGGATAATGATGGACAAGAGGTGGCAGGAGGATCTGAGAAGATGTGAGTCTCTTAATGTGTGACAATTTTTACTGGAAAGCCAGGAGCACAGGTTTGACTAGTTCCCAAACGAGTCTAAATTTTTTGGCTAGTATTTAAGAAACAACTTAAAGTATTAATGGCAACAATACAAAGGAAAGAGAAAGATCTTTATCAGTCATTTTCACTTTGGCTTTAGTTAACTCTTATGTATAAAAATATTTAAATATAACTGTGTAAGCATACATCACACGGTGTTGTAAGTCTCTGAGTTGAAATATTGTTACATAGGAACAGGAAAAAGTAGGAGCAAAGCATTTAATTCCACAACATCTGCAAGCGACAAGAGCTGTTACTCAGGGGCTGGCGTTTGGGCCATCTTTGTCGACGATTGCTAAATATATTTGTCGGCCCCTTCCAACCCAAACCATTCTTTGAAATGCAAATAGAGGTTGAACTCAACACAGTGTGGTGGTTTTGAACGTGGGACTATCACTACCAGCAGCCTCCAATGTTCAGGATTTGAAGCACACTTGCTCCTTGAGTGTAAAAATTGCTGAGAGAAACTGCATTAAAAAAAACAAATCAAAAAGTTTTCCCCAGAAGTCAGAGACTTATCCTCTCTGGGTGTAGGATGATGTAGCTCTACTAAAAAATTGTAGGTTACAGCCTATGGAGGCTGAAATCCTGGTCCAAAATCCCTGTTAACATCCACTGTTTTTCCTCCTATAACCTACAAGTGTTTCATGTAAGAGCAGGAAAATTTACTGCTGATATGAAGCCCTATCTGATTGGGTTTCTTATGGCCTTCTTCTTCTATATCCATGATCATGTAAAATGTTTCACACCCACACATGGTTTCTCAATTTCCTTCACTGCCCCTTTCAAATATCCTTATGTTATATGAAGCAGCTGCTTGTGTTTAGTAACTTCCTGCACCTGTAGTGCTTTTGGTCTAGGACACTGCAGTAGAATTTCCTCACTTGGCCATGTTGAGATGCAAACTGTGCCCCTGGGCTCCGTGCTGGAAAGTATTCCGTATGTTCAGTAGCACCATTTGCAGATGGTGTGAAAGAAGCTGCTCTCAAGGCATCTCGTCAGCGTCAAGGATGAACATTCATGGTCCAACCTGAAGCAAATTCTTTGACACCCTGATAGGAAACCAGCTTGTTCCTGTTGCCTGTGTGCCAAAGGAAGCTGTTTCCTAGTTGATGAATAGGGTATGAAGTGTAAACTTCACATCTAGACTCATGTAATTGCCTTGCATGTTTCAGGAGAAGGGAGATTGTGTGTTCCTGGTCAGCTTGCATCCAGATGACAGCTTATAGGTTGAGATTTTTTTTGAAGGGTGCCAGAGAGGCTTGTTCGTCATTGTAACTGAAGCAAGGGTTTTACCTTGCTGAAACTCTTTAGGTTGCTTTCCTTCTCACCCCAAATTCAATTTCTAAAAATGCATTTCCCCACATCACAGGAAACCAATGATCCCAGTAGATGTGCTCAGGTGCAGCCATGGCTGAGCGTGTGGAACAACTCAGCTCCTGTGCCAGGCTGATTGTGCTGGGGCAGAGCTTTCCTTTTCTTTCCTGCATCTTTTCCTGCACTGTCAAAGTAGGTTCTCGTCCAGGGAATGGCTTTTCTGAAAGGATACATTCCCAGTGGCTATTCCAAAATCTAGTCTCTGATTCAGGGATGACAGACTCTAGGGATTTGAAACAAGTCCCCCAGTCTGGATAGCTTTCCCAACTTATGTGTCCATGCTGTCCATCAATCTTAGCAGTTAAGCTTGGAGTCATATCCAAGATTCCATAGTAAACCTGAATTAAAGCCAAGAACTGGATCTAAGTTTTTAGTTCAAGTAGAATATCTTGGTTCCTGAAACTTGCCTTCTACCTGTGATTTTTCTCCTTGGGGGAGGGAGGGCAGGAAAAACAAAAAGTTACTGCTTTTGACACACTAAATATCTGCATATGCTTTGTTGTGGGATCTATGGGATAGTGAATCCAGATCCATCTTTTTGTTAAGGTGAACCCATCTTTGACCCCATTATTAAAGACTACAAAGTGGCTATAACTCTTGTAAGAGGACAAAACAACTCTTTTGAAAAACATTATGTCTATTGTTTTTGCTGATGGGATAACCAAGAAGACTCTGGGTTCTGATCTGTCCTGCTGCTTTTCTGTATTATTATTGTTGCAAATGTTTGATGGAAAAAAGGAGTCAACACAGTGAAGCGTTATTATTTGCTTCATAAAACCACTACCTTAAATACTTTATTTGCATGCAAAAGGAAATACTTTCCTTCCATGCAAAAGTATGGACTTCAGAACCTCTAGCCAAATACCATAGATAAGTCTACTTTATTGGCATGAAACAGTGTATTTAGGGCAGAATAAAGTGCTGGGAAGCTTGTAGTGTGCTGCTGAGGGCCAGTGCTAATATGATATTTATTGTTCTATCAGATAAGTTGCCACGGTTTAGTACAAGGGAAAGGAAGAAGCCCTCAAGGTTAGAGGCAAGCTTTAATGTCCAGTTTTCCTTACGTGCTGGTTTTGGTTTGGGTAAAGTTAATTTTCTTCACAGTGTCTGGTATGGGGCTGTTTTGGATTTGTGCTGAACACAGAGTTGATAACATAGAGATGTTTTTGTTATTGCTGAGCAGGGCTTGCACGGAACAGGGCCTTTTCTGCTTCTCGTACTGCCACGTTTTTGAAGAGACTGGGGATGAATGGGAAGTTGGGAGGAGATACAGCCAGGACAGCTGACCCCGAGTGACCAAAGGGATATTCCAGATCATATGGCATCATGGTCAGCATGTGAAGTTGGGGAGAAGAAGGAAGAAGGGGGGGATGTTTGGAGTGATGGTGTTTGTCTTCCCAAGTAGCCATTACATGTGATGGGGTGTCTTGGCCTGTATTTATGATGTGTATCCCCTATCGCCTGCTCTATGCCCAGACATGATTCTTGTGCCTGCCCTCCTGGACATGGCTGAACACCTGCCTGCCCATGAGAAGATGCAAATTAATTCCTTGTTTTGCTATGCTTGTGTGCGAGACTTTTGCTTTCCCTATGAAACTGTCTTGATATCAACCCTATCAAAGCTAGATTTTTCTAGCTTTGACTCTGCCAATTCTCTCCCTGATCCCACAGGTGGGGGAGTGAACGAGTGGCTGCATGGAACTTGGTTGCTGGCTGGGGTTAAACCATGACACCTTATAATTCCTATAAGGTGACCTTGACAGTCCGTTCATCCGATGCAATTGAGTGGCTGAAGGAATTGCACGTGGCCAGGCAGTTACAGGATGGGCTCCGTGTTAAATTCAGCCTATAGTCCTACAGTCATGCTATTGCAGAGGACTTTTGGGATCTCACAGAGTCCTGCTGGATTTTTGCTTGAGGAGTGGCTTGCCCACAGACATCTCACTGCAGCATAAATTCCTGTGATCATCTTTGTTTGGTTTTCTTTGGTCTTCAGTAACTGAGACATCCAATAACCAGTTGCAAGAATGCACGTGAGAGATCCATCAGCTTCACTCATTCAGCAGATGAAAATATTTCCCAATCCAGCTCTCCACTGCTCTGGAAGCATCTACAAAATCTCTTGAAAGACAAGATTTTGCGTTCTTAATTCAGATATTTAAAAGGTGGGGTGAAGAAGGGGGGAAAGAGGAATCAAAGGAAAAAAGAAGAGGAATTTTTTTAGGCATTCTTTATGAATCTTAAGGAAGAACAGTGCAGACCCCTTGCTTTTTCACCTTAAAGATTGCCTTCACTCAACTGTAAAGTTTAACAAGTAACTATCCAAAGGCTTAAACTCTTAAACTTAACCTATGGGAATATTGATAACTTCAAACCGAAATGTCATTAATTTGTGATTCATGAGTCAAAAATGGAGAAGAATTAATCCACCCATTCTGAGTCAAAGAGCCACATACAGATTCTGTTAAAGAGCTAACTCCCAGTCAATAAATGAATAGGAATGAATTAGGGTGATAAGAAAGTGTATACAATCTCATGTTATAGCAGCATCTTTTTTAACTCCGTATTAAATCTACTTTTAACATTTGCATGAGAAAACCCTCTGTTTTTAAGGGTTTGAAAAAAACATGTTGAAATTTCAGGTGGAAAAGAGCTTAGTATTCGAGCTACCTTATTTCCATGCTAATGGTTTTAGTTTTTAGAGTGTGACCGATCAGCAGTAAGTACCTCAAACTGTTTTCATCTTCACCAAATGAGGAATAGTTCTCTCAAATTGGTGAGATTGTACCAACCTGAAACCACTGAAAAGATCTTAGAATGAGTTCTTTAAGTCCTTAACTTTGTATATGAGGAAGGGAGGGAGGGAGGAAGGAAGGGTGAGGGATCAGAAAAATAGAAGTGTGATCATGTCTTTTTAGTTCTGTAGAATTTTTCACACATTCTCTTACAACAAGTGTTCTCAGCTGGGAGTGAGCTTATACATTAGTCTGCTGCATTCAATAAAGTAATTCATGCAAACAGAAAATGTGTACGTAAATATTTTTCAGGATTGAGACCTATAAATTATAGACTTCCTCCTCATTTAATGTCTTCCACTTAATATGTAAGATGTTTTTAAATTCTAAGAATTGTCCAAACTAAATCCTAACTAAGCAGTCAATACCTGTAAACTGTAGTGTCTTAAATGAGTAAATGACATGCTTTGTAGCTTTGCTGTTTGAACCCTTTTCTGAAGTAGTGAAAAATGCAGCATTAAAATCTATTTTCAGATTGGGTGTGACCCAAGCTAACAAAAGCCAAGAAATCTAAGCCTCACTTATTCTCCTAACATAGCAAGTGATGCTCAGAAAACAGCTTCTTCTGGCTCAACTTGCCCATTTGTCAAGTGAAACTGGCTCTTCCAATACAGGTTATCAAAAGGTTGGTATGCCACTAAAACCACAAAAAACTTCACTGACCTCTAAGCCTTTTGATGACCCTGTGCGGAAAGACAAATTCACTGCTTTTTTCTCCTTTGACCTCACCAATCCAAAACTGGAGAACTAGGTGTGGGGCAGCAAGTTGTACCCAAATGGGTGAGAAGGAAGCAGCTGCTCTTCTCTGAGGCAGTGGACAGGTGAGAAGACACACAACGTGTGGGCATCCTCTCTGGATGTGTGCTGGATTGCTGCACATGGTAGTACATCTCCTTCCTGGTTCTAAATCCTCAAATCATTGCTGGATGCTACCTCATTGAAGGTTTTAGGTGGTTTTGTTTTTGGGTTTTTTTTCTGTGTGTGGTTTTTTTTGTTGTTGTCGTTTCTGTTGTTGTTCGTTTGTTTGTTTTGTTTTGGTTTTTTGTTTTAATTAGCTATAACTATTGCAATATAGAATTGTTGGTAGATTCTCTTTTAGGTCTCACGATATCAACCAGTGCAGTTTTTCACTTTGTTCTGCTGGTGGAGGAACATAAATATTTTCAGATTCTTAGTTTATGGGGCTAGCAGTAAACTTTAATGTTGTTATGGGGGTCTAGTTTCAGCATATGTTTTCTCTGATGGGAGAGCTCACTTAAGGATAATCTTTTTCCTTGATGGAGTTTGTTGTGCCCTGGCTGTAGTGGCACAGCTGTGTGCAGGACCAGTGAAATGGTTCAAGGTAAATAATAAAAAAGGAAGGTGTTTTGGGGATGGGTATTTTTAACCTGGCTAAGAATCACGGTAATATCAGCCCAGTGAGACTTCAGTGAGCTGCTTTCCAGGAACAGGAATGAATGGCTGGAGAGAAGAAGGGGGCAGAAACTTATTAAGCTGCTGCATCACCAAGGAGAACGTGTCATGGTGTTGCTGCTGATTTTTCTACTCTATCAGAGGAAGTCATGCAGAGGACATCTCAGTTTTGCAGCTTCTCCATTGGTTAGAAAGCAGTTTTGTGCCTATTGGACATGCCATCTGTCCTAAAATGCAAGAATTCAGAAGAAGTCATGTTTGACTGTTCTTTGCTTGTTCAAAGTCCTGAGGTAGCTGTTTGTCACATATAGTAAATGAAACATCACTAGCATTTATTTCAAAGGGAGACTTGGTCCAAGAATTCAAATCTTGGAGTCAGAATTTCAATTGCTGATTTCCAGTCTGGGACAAAGAAACTTCACACCTAGCTGGCTGAAGATACCCAGTTTAAAACATCCCAGGCATGATTTTCCAGCTATTATTGATTGAAAATGAATGGAAACCACTATAGACTTTGGATTGTATGCATCTGGGTCTTATCAGCTAAGTGGGTCTTGGAAACCAAGCTGCAACTCTGCTTATTAGTCAAAATATGTCCTTATACACCATTTCTAATTAGCATTACGCGAACAGTGCTCTTAAGTCCCTGTCTGTTTTGTGCCGCTTTCTCAGTTATGGAAGCCACTGCCTCAGTTTCCCTTCACTGGTAATTGGTGGTTATGTCTCATTAACAAGTACCTGACAGAGGAGTGCACTCACGGGGTTGAATATATTGATATATATGTACAGTCAGTGTCAGCTGGCACACAGACTGATACAGGGAGGACTAATGGGAATGTATGAACAAGCAGCCCATGTTGCTTCATGTTGACACGTATATGACACTAATCTGGAAACTCCTGCCAGAGGCAAGTGAAATAAGCTTCGAACAACTGGAGGTATTCCTTCTGGGACTGCTCATACAGTATGATTTCCATCTCTTTGACTGAAAGAAAACTCTCCTGATCTATTAGCTACAGTATTGATATCTGAAGTGATGTATGTAACAAGTGCAACTTTTACAAGATGCCTTTCCCTGTATTTTCCAGTGTATCCTCACCTAATTCAGAGTGAAAACCCTTTAACATTACACTTTCATATATATATTTGAAATTTTGATCTGTGCAGCAACAAACAGCAAAACGGAATTTTTCCTAGTGCAGACTGTGCTATTTGCCGTGAAACTTTCTTGGAAAAAAATGCTCCAATCATTGTAGGCTGATTCCCTAAACTGCAGGGCGCATATATATAACTTCTGATTAGTTTGCTTTTCTTTGTAGTAGTAGTGGAAACCAGGAAAAGAAAAGGATAAGTTCACAAGGAAGTACTAAAATCTATGGCAAATACAAAATAAAGTCACAAAATGAACTACTTGGCCTCGGAAATTAATTAGGGAGGAAACTCTGAAACACTTTTAAAAAGAAGTTGAGGCTCTTGTTACAAATGTTGACTGATAGCAAGTATTTTCTACTTACTTTTTTTAAATTTACCTTTGCATATGATGTGTCCTTAAATTTTACGGTGCTGTTTTTGCACAAGCGAAATCACTCCCTGGTTTTGTCTCTAAAGCATATATTATTTTTTTTCAGGATTTCATGTGCAGCTCAGTGTTTCTAACTAACATTCTGCTGTAATGTGAAGGCCATGTTATTTAAGAATTACAAGCCACAAAACTTTCTGTAATGAAAAGAATCTTCTTTTTCTTTTTTCTGGTTAAGAGCTAGGATGTGGGTGGGAAGGGAAAATAAAGGACAGTGGCAGTGCTGAGGTTCCTGGTGCCATGATGTTGCATGGTCCAGAGGTGTGTGCAGGAAGTCACCATGGCTGATAGAATCATGGAGGTAGCAAGGAGTATTACTATGCCTGTTTTACAAGTGGAAAACTGGAGGAAAAAGAGTTTCTGGCTTGACCACGACCATGAGGAGCATGATTTTCTTACTGTGCTTTTCAATCCTGCTGCCTGCTGCCATCTTAATCTGAGCTGTCTCCAAGCCTAGAAGTGAGCAGTTCTTCAAAAAAACCCCCAAAAAACAACAACAACAACAAAAAAGCCTGGTAGGAAAGACTGGGAGCTTGTCACCCCATTCTGGAAAGCCTTTTGTCCAGGCTGGGGCTGGTTTTGTTCCTTCCTCAGTACTGGCTGTCGGGTGATGATCACTAAAAATTTCAGTACTCTCAAACATGAGCCCTGGGACTTCGTCAGGAGATGATCATCCATAAGCCAGGCTCTGGGGCAGCATGGTCAGTGATCATGTGTGGTGCTTTCCATTTGGTGGGAAATGGGAATATTGGAAAATGGGAATACTGGAATGGTGGTACAAAATCTAAAATTTGTTATTTACAGCTTCCACAGGGATTGCTGGTTTTGGCTGAGCTCAAATTTTGTCGTAGTAACTTGTATGGGGCTGTGTTTTGCATCTGTGATAGCAGTGTTGACAACGCGGGGATGTTTTACCTGTTGGTGAACAGTGCTTACAGAGTGTCAAGACCTTTTCTGTTTCTCACACCACCACATCAGTGAGTGGGCTGGGGCTATGCAAGAGGTTGGGAGGGGAAGAAGTTGGGACAGCTGACCCCATTTGACCAAAGGGATATTCCATAACACATGATATCATGTCCAGCAATAAAACTGAGTGTGAAAGGTGGTTGGGGACTGGCTGGACATGAGTCGGTTGGTGGTGAGCAATCATTTTCTTTTGTTTCGCTGTTTGCTTGTGGTTCCCTCCCTCTTCCCTTTTCTTTTTTTTCTTCTTTGAAAAAAATAAATTCTGGCAGCCCAGAAAGCCAACCATATCCTGGGCTGCATCAAAAGCAGCATGGCCAGCAGGGAGAGGGAAGTAATTCTACCACTCTATTCTGCCCTGATGAGACCCCATCAGGAGTGCTGCATCCACTTCTGGAGCCCTGAGCACAGGAATGACATGGACCTGTTGGAGCGAGTCCAGAGCAGGGCACCAAGATGATCAGAGGGATGGAGCACCTTTTCTATGAAGAAAGGCCAAGGCAACTGGGATTGTTCAGCCTGGAAAAGAGAAGGCTTCAGGGTATCCGAATCCTGACCTTTCAGTACCTGAAGGGAGCCTACAAGAATGATGGAGAAAGACTTTACAAGGGCACATAGTGAGAGGACAAAAGGGAATGGCTTCAAAGAGATTAGGTTTAGATTAGATATTAGGGACAAATTCTTTACTGGAGGGAGGTGAGGCACCAGTTGCCCGGAGAAGCTGTGGATGCCCCATCCTTGGGTTGTTGAAAGCCAGGATGGGTGGGGTTTTGAGCAACCTAATCTAGTGGAAGGTGTCCCTGCCCATGGTAGGGGGGTTGGAACTGGATGATCTTTAAGGTCCCTTCCAACCCAAACCAGTCTATGGTTCTAAACTGTCTGTATCTGAACCCATGAGTTTTTGCACTTTTACTCTTCTGATTCTCTCCTTTATTCCACTGAAAGGGAGAGTGAGTGAGCAGCTGAGTGGTGCTTAGCTGCCTGCTGAGGTTTATCAATAGGAAAATCATGTATCTATCCATCTTTTCAGGCACACAGAAAAAGGCTGGGAACATCACAACCTATCGAGTGAAGGAATTGAATGTGAGCTTAATTTTGAGTGTTTTAACGATCTCTATAAAGACATATTTCAGTAAGCTCCTTTCTTTATAAATTAAAAAAAAAAAAGAAAAATTAAAAAGAAAAAATATAGCATGGATCTGGGATTACTTTGAAGGACTTGCTCCCAAAATTGATGATTAAAGGAGGATAAGAACAGTGCTTTTGGCTTCAAAGGTCAGTCCTGCTGAATTTAAGTGACTGATGGATTCTCTTCACTGGAGGTGCAATTTTCCCCAGAAGAAATATTTCTTAAAGACCAAGGCTGGCTACCTGGTATTTATGAGAGTGTCCAAAGGGAATTACAAGCAGGGTTGTTAGGGTTATCATTTACTCCGTGGCTTCTGCCGCTGCTGTAGCACAGAGATCCCACAGCACTGCTTCTTAGCATGTGATAAATGGAGCCCCAGGTGAAGGTGAGAAAGGAGCGAGGGCAGCCCCCGCGATGACGAACTGTTGCTTTGCTACTCCTGCAATGAACCCACTATTTCCCCTCCAGCGATCTCCAACACCTCAGCTGTGCCCAACGTTGCTCTCCTTGGCCAGCGATAATGTGCCTGGGCATTTGGGTGTGCTTTGGGGAGATTCTGGGCACGCAGCTACAAGCAGGAGGGTTCTTTCCTTCTGCATGCCAGCGTGGTGAAAGCTGTACGTTTTATGGCTACGTTTGCAAGGCCCTTGTTGAACACTGGCCCAAGGGATTTCTAGTGGCTAATACAGCATAAAATATCAACCATTGTGAGAAATATGTACCTGAGCATGCTCCAGTGGAAAGGCGTGTTGTTTTGATCTCTTCCAGACCTGTAGCTGGTGATGGGAGCCTGTTAATAGAGTTGTGGTGCTAAAAGAGCATTTTTGTGCATCTCTCTAATTCCTCCATTTTTGCATTAAAATTAGATTACTTTCAATACAGAGAGTTATAAATATATCTTGCATATTTAGGCTAGTATCCTTAGTTTTTCCTCTTGTGGAAAAAAAAAGCATAATCGAGTGAAAAATTAGAAAAAAAAGGTGAACTATCCAGTTTAAGAACGTCTATGTAATTATTTTGCTTTGCCATTTTACTACAAATGTCCTTAAAAATAACTGAAGTCCATCCCTAATTCATGCAAAACACATCAACTGGGTATGAAATAAAATACCTGTTGTGGTCTCGAATATCTTTTATGTTGTGTTTTGATTGCTGAAAAGATCATGTACTCTGTTTTTGCTGTATTCTTTCAGGACTGCAAGCTAGTTTAATGCTAATGATTCAGCTGTTATCCAGCTAAAGAAAATAGACTGGTGAGGTTAAGTAAGGCCACAGTCAGCATCAGTTGATGCAGTGTTGAATGTGTCGTGTGTTTGGCACTATAAAGAAAAAAGGAAAAGCAATGTCTAACACCTTCCTTAAAGAAAAAAGACAACAATAAAGTGTCCCCCACCAAAGCAAACAAACAAAAAAACTTCCTGGAAAACCCAAATAATAGGAAATTCTCGAACTCTAAGAAAATCACTGTTTAGGCACTAATGTTATTAATGTCTCCTCTGAACTCATTGTTTATCTATCTTTGCCTTTGCTGTCCTTGTTTCACCAGTCGCATTTTTTAAGATGAAACTTGAAGTCTTCCCATTAATGTTTGGATTCCTGGACTATTGTGGCTTTGAAAGTCCTTATTGTGGCATCTTTGGCCCTTCTACAATGAACAGATGTTGACCATGGAGGATAATGTTGAATTCATGGTTTATATCTTGATCAGTTCTCTTCTGCTGGCAGCTTCTCATGAGGAAAGGAGTCCTTTCACGCTTTTGCTGCTTTTGGTTCATACAGGTGGTTCTTTTTCGCTGTTTCTCTTTGAGTCATAACAAGGAATATGCCATGCCGTTGGGCTTGAAACAAGTTACCTGTTGCATTCAGTGGATGTACAGTTCTAGTAGCTAGAAAAGAAATGCACATACTACGTTGTCACGAAAACCCATCCCAGATTTTGGAACTGGGACTCTGGGGTTGTTTTCTGAGACATACGATGACCAGACACATGACTCGAGCCTATCTGCGTGGTCCTGCTGGGGCTTTATTTTCTATATTGCATAGTGCCATGGAGCAGAGAGCTTTGCAACAGCTGTGGGCTATGGTGCAGGGGCTGCTTGGGCAGGGCTGGCTCTAGGAGTAGCAAGAGCTGCTGGAATCACAGCCCCTGGCATCACTTCGATGGCCTTGGCACCCCAAGAAGGGCACCGAAATCAAGGAGTGATGGCAAAGGTCAGCAGACTCTCAGCATCAGCAAAGCCTGGGCAAAAGCTCAGCCCTTCATTCATTAGTGAGCAACTGGAGCGACAATGCAGCCTTTTTTCGTGGAGCATTTGTGGCCCTGTCCACTGTCCATTGTATTGATTTCAATGAAATCTAAGTACATACTCAGAATTAGGCACTTCTTTGCCTGGTGCCCTCAGGAGAGAGAGTTTCCTCAAGCGGGGCCAAACATGTACTTTGTACAGGGCATCTTCTGACCCAGAAGGTCATCTAAGGCTTCTGAGGGACTCTGAAGGGATATTTTTAATTGTTCAGAGTCTTGTTTTGTTTTCAGGCTCAGCAAAATAATCTGAGAGTGTGTTTGTGTAAAGGCATAAGGGAAAATCTGGCCAAGGAAGAAGCTTGTTATTCATTGTGTTTCAGGTCCTGCAGCTGTGGAGTCGGACTGAATTTTGCCATTGATTTCAGTGAGCACGGGGGCAACCTGTCTGGCCATTTCGAATGAATAAATTTTATTCTCACATAGAGACAAAAGTAGCTGGTATAAAATTGAGGCCTTTTTACCGACATGAGATATAAGTTGTGAAGTTATTGTCTGTTTGCTTAGTGATAACCTCAAAGTAGAGGAAAATTTTCATCCTTTCAATGGAAATCTCAGCATAGAGAATGAGGCACAAGTGGGACCCACTTAAATGTCAGATTACAGAAGCATTCCTGTGTTTGACAGCTTTGGTACCGTAGTCTTCAGGTAAGGTATATTCCACAGCAAACTCTGCATCATGTTACTAGTTACTCTCTGGTGGCAGGAATTATCTACTTATGGACTGCTTCCACTTAAAACTACATTTTTGTTGGCATTGCTTCATCTGATCTTAAATTATAGGTTTTTTGTTTATGTTTATTAGCAATTTTTTTTTTTATGATCTGATACCAATTTGTTTTCAAAAAGAAATGAAGGAGCAGCACTGCATCATCCCTTTACTCTTTGACAAGGTCAGAGAAGGGATGGCATCAGGAAAGACACCCCTCTATCCCAGCAGGTTTACGGGCTGGTGCTCTGCAAGTCTGCGTGTTAATCCTAGTGGTATAAATGACTGTGCAGACTGAAAATTCAGATATACTGCCTTTCCTTTCTTGCAGGAGGAAGCATTTTTTGCCGCAGGTCTGAGAAAGGGCAGACTGGCATGGAGAAAGAGGTAAGTGAAGAAAAACCATGCTCTCAAAGAAAAAAGTTAAAGGGACTATTCCTAGCATTGCTGTTTCATAATATTATTTGTAGTGTGATGGGAGGGAAGTCAGCAGACGCATAGGCTCCTTTATAGCATTGACAAGTCAAGGAGATGATTAACGAGAGTACCAGACAATGTAATGGTAGGAGAAGGCCCACAGAAGTTAAACAAAAGTGCCTTCAGAATTTAGAGAATTCCCATGATCCATAGTAGGACCTCATTGTGCTTGTCTACTGTTTCTATTTTTGATTAGATTTATAAACACAGCACCACATATTTTCATGTGGCTCATAGCCCCAGGGCAGAGTGAGATTGACTGCGCTGAAACTGTGAGGCTTGTGAATTTCGGGCAAGGGATGGAGTGAAATAAGTAGTGTAATTGTTTTTGTGGAGTGACCGTGGGACCTCTTCTGTTCTGAATTACACATGGTTCAACCCTTTGACCCAACCAACCTCGGCAATGCCTGGTAGATCTCCTAAAGCTGTGCTGAAAGGTCCTATCAGTGACATGTTGGAACATTATCTGTCATGTGAGATGTGTGCCAACAACCATATTAAACTACATTAATTACTAGTGAGGCCATGT